>JAVYIG010005153.1:0-143475 GCA_035222895.1 Strongylocentrotus droebachiensis
TATTTCCTTACTATTTTTTTTCCTATTTTCTTACTATTTTCCCTATTTTCTTACTATTTTTTTACTATTTTTTTCCTATTTCCTTACTATTTTTTTCCTATTTTCTTACTATTTTTTTCCTATTTCCCTTACTATTTTTTTTCCTATTTTCTTACTATTTTTCCTATTTTCTTACTATTTTTCCTATTTTCTTACTATTTTTTTCCTATTTTCTCACTATTTTTTTCCTATTTCCTCACTACTTTTCACTGTTCACTAAGCACCTAGTTATCACTATTTTTTACTATTTTCTTCATTTTTTTCTACACTATTTTTTCCCTATTTATTTCCTATTTTCAGGTCTGAAAAATAGGAAAAAAATAGGAAAAAAATAGAAAAAATTGTTTCAAACCTATTTTTTTCCTATTACCAAAACTATTTTTTCCCTATTTTTTCCTTTTAAAAAAATAGGGAAAAAATAGAAAAAAAATATATTTTCGGGACTATTTTTTCCCTGTTTTTCCCCTATTTTTTTCCTATTTTTTTACGACTGGGGAAGGCTTATTACACCATGGGAAGTAGTCTCAAGATGATGAATTTAAAAAAAGGAAATGAAAGTTACATTTAAATTACATGAAACAATGTTAAGGATAATGTAAGTCGTGTACATTTTTCCATGAAAAACTTCAAAAAGAGAAAAATATCCCTCATTACATCTCGATTCCAAAGACCTATGATTATGTATTTTCTGTATTTGCCAGGGCAATCTAAAGCAAATGTCTATTAAACTACTCCGATTGAAGCTGGTGGCAAAGCATCCCTGAACGGAGAGACATGGGACATAAATGGAGTAATTGACCTAGATCTAGGAATGAGACATGAAATATGTTCCATATCCAAGAGGATCAGAATACATGTCTGTTATGACTTCAAGTCTTACATAGTGTTGATTTATGGTTGCAAGGCAAGATTTGTCTGCATGTTGAGCAATTGGTTGGAGACAATTGCTTGATGGGAGATGGTTTCCCTCAGAACAGACGAGTGAGATAAATGGTTTAAATGGCCTCTCCAAAAGTGATTGCATCAGGGAATATCTATCAAATGCCATGCACACAGGAAATTTATTTGCCTTTAAAAGAGTCAAATTGTTTTCCTATCTCAACTTTTGTAGGGAGATTCTATTGCAGCGCTTAGGATATTGCTTTCGGGTATGACTCTTTATATAAAGCACAGATGTGAAATCGTCTGCGGTCATTGCTACCCATCCTGACAGAATAGCAATAATAATCTAATCTTTTTCAAATATTTCAATTCCACACAGCTTGATATCTGAAGATTTGTGAAGCATATGGATGCATGCTCAAAACAAGATACTGTTTGTGTAGGACAAACTGTATATAGGAGGAGCTGTAATGCCCATAACTTTTCTTCCCCATGTTGATAAATGACGTCAAAACCATCAGGAAAACCACACACCCACATATATCAATCAGACTACAGACAAATAATTATAATTGATAGATGGATGGGTGCATAAGGGCATGCACACACTAAACATATCAGAATCAGCCTTGCCTGTCATATTCATACAAGTGACATTTATAACTTAAATATCAATTAGGATTTATTGTGATCTGTTTAACTTTCATGTTTGCTATGCCTATTAATAACTATCATCTCTACTTGGATTGTTGGATTGTATACAATAAAAAAAGATATGGTATATAATATGAGGACTTTACTGTATGATCACTATTTATTCTTGACCCTGAAATGATTGAACTGCCATTGAAAGAGATAAGGAATAAAGAATCAGGAACACTTAACATTATATTATAGATAAATCATTAATTGTCTTTTACATGAAAATATTTCTGACAAGGTAGTGGACATGCATGCATCAGGAGTCCACGGCCCGAATTCACAAAGGAGGTTTGTCGACAAACCTTGGTGTTTGTACGTCATATGACGCGTTTTGATGCATTTTTTACAAACCTGGTTTGTAAAGAACAAAAGGGAGGTTTGGCGAAACAAAAGGAAGTTTGTTGACAAACCTCCTAGGTGAATTCGGGCCTATAAATCTGACAATGTGTGCATCATTCTGCTGGGAACAACAAAATCACTGCCCATGCACGTACATTAAGGATTACGCATAAGAGCGTTTAAAGACATCATTCCTACCTCAAAGAGATGTTCATCCTGGTCTGTGAAGGTCTGTTTGCAAGCCTTGTTGATCATCTGAGCTACACCAATAATCTTCTGCTCACTGTTGTAGATGGGTTGGCAGAGGACGGATCGAATCCTGAATTCTGGATCCACGTCACTTATTTCCTTGAACTGTTTCTGCACATTGAAGTCAGCGATATTGGTTGTCTGCATCCAATGGAATGGGTATAGAAAAATCATGATTAATCTAGGGCTCCACAATCTGGTTCATATTGTACAAAACAGTTTCTCGTAACAGACATCTTTCATTAAAAAAACTGTCAATGAGTATGATTGAAGGGATAGGGTCAACCAATTATAGACTCCAAAGGCAGTGATTCAAGAAAAAACTCAAAACTTGAACCCTTATCTCATCAAATTATGAAAGATAGAGATATTGAAATGTATTAAATGTATGACTACCAAGTGTACTGAACATGCAAAGGGTATCAATTAAGATCTGTTTGCAGTAATCAACAACTTATAATAACATAATAACATAATAACAACAACAATAATATCGCATATCAAATTATGATGTATGTCTCTTTGCACCTCCGAAGGACTTTGAATATTATTACATGGCTTTAGCTCCGGCCACTGTAGTGCTCAGTAGATTCAAGGAATAAATCCTACCATGTACCTATTAACTACACCTGGGTAGAGTGTAGCCAATGTAAATGAATCTCTTGCCAAGGAGATTAATGATGTAGCAGGGATTCAAACCCGCACCTTGCGTTTCACAGCCCAAAGACTTGTCCACTGGACCATAAATGCCTCTATATAACGGACATGAGGGTACAGAGGTGCAGAGACATTTACAGGTTCAAAAAGGCTACATTATCTTTTAATTGAACATTCTATTTGACTATTATGTACTTGAAAGGACACCATCTATTCCTAGTTCATATTCATTATTTGTCAAAGGTCCTCTTTTGTACATTGAAATCAAGAGAAAATTAAATCAATTAAAATAAAAACTATCATGCCTGCACAAACAAAATTGGCCAACATTTTTATTAAAATACAAAATGGCTGATGTCACCTTTAACAGAATGTTATGAGGTACTAAGTGTTCCAGATATCAGTAGGCCCAATGATAGCATGTCGGGAGTCCTTCATGAGCAAAAATGTATTATCCAATGATTTCAATTATCACCGTAACCTTATTAGAAGCCATAATGGCAATTGCTTTCATAGGCAAGTACTGATGATACTATCAAGATGCATTAACCGTAACTCCATCTACATGCATTCATCAATATGGAAGCTCACTCCATTAGCTTAATCGAATTGAGCTGGCAAATCAAACCAGCATTTCCTACTTGTGCATCCTTTTGATATTAATCAAGGACTATAATATGCTTACAGCCAGTAATTTGCCCTGGTTCCCCTGTCCGATGAAATAATACAAAATGCCTTCCAATTGCCCTCGGGAGTTTTACTGGTAATGACTTGCCATTAGTTTACAGTTTAATCTGTCTTCAAAGCTATACTAGCTAATCATTCCTGTTAACCTTCCATGATTGGATGTCTAAGGTGTGACAGCATCACATGGATGGACTTAGTAAAGAACGTGGGAAAGAATAGGAAAGGAAGGAGATAGGAACAAAAAGAAGAGGAAATAAAGAAGTAAATAAAGACAGATATACAGAGGAGAAAAAGACAGAGAGAAATGGAGAAGGGGCGGAGAGAGAGAGAGAGCAATGGGGGAGAGTGGGAAATAGAGAGAGAGAGCGAGAGAGCGAGAGAGTGAGGAATGGGTGGGGGGGGGGGGGAGGGATTGGACAGATAGATCATTAAACTAAAATGAATAAGGTGACATTTTTGTCAAGTGTTGGACCAAAAGCACCTAAAACAGAAATGAGGTCATCTCAGAAAATGACCTAATTATAGAAATATTGATTATCTAACTACTTGGGGAAAATAGGGCACACATTTAAACATTAAAAAAGAAAACAAGGAAAGCTTGAGAAAATGTGCAGACCTACCTCTCCTGAATCAGCAACATGACGGGCTATAGTAGCATTGATTGAGTTTTTCAGCATCTCATGACTATGGAAAGAGAAGATAAAAACTAAATATGACAGCCCTATATCAAAATACAAAATTAAAAAAAAAAATCTTTAAAAAATCAACCTCTTGACCTAAAAATGTAATTAGGTAATCTTCACATGGTCACACACGCTCTCAACAAGTTTAACTATGACAGCACAATTTGTTTTCAAATTATTGTGTTCACAAGATATTTTAGCACATTGACCTGTGACCTTTGACCCCTAAATTTAATCAGGTAAGTTTTACCTGGTCATACATACTCTCATCAAGTTTTACTATGATACCTCGATTTGTCCTTAACTTATCAAGTTCACAAGAATAATTACAGACAGACGCACGGACGTACAACCCAAAAACATAATGCCTCTGGTATTCACTACATGTGGCGGGGGCATAAGAGGCATTAAAATGTACATAGAATGCAATTTTTTAATTTAAATGACTTTTGAGTAATGACAGTCTGATTTTTTCAACTCTTAAAAGAATTGTTCAGATAACAAACTATACAATTGTGTAGCAACAGGTATAAATTATTTGATTTTCTTAAATAAATGTATTTAATTGTTCAAACAATGGTGCTCCAATTTCATAATTAGTTTTGTGTTTTTATCTTTTTATCTCAATTATAGAAATTCTCATTCATATTAAAAGAGAGCAAATATTAATAATATACAATGTTCTAGTTGTACTTCTACAATCATCTGAATGCCTTGAGGCCTATTTTCAAAATAGCATGAAAAAGAGGAATTTAAAAGAAGACACAATGAAGGATCCATCACATGGAACTTTCACACCGCATAACATAATCAATACAAATTGTAAGACAGGGCCCAGATATATGGTATTTTAGGTCCCAACCATCCCAGTAGTAACTAATTGCAAACCTTCTACCATATATTGTGGCTATTCACCTTTACAGGTATAACAAAACAGATTAAAATAAAGTCAAACTTACGGGATTGTCTTGAGTTTCTCTGTATCCTCATCTGTAAGTTCGAAACCCCTCAGGAAGATGATGTTCTGATTGATAGAAAAAGATTCAGTGATAGAGAAGCGAGCCATGTTAGTTGAAATTATACTTGATAACAATCCAAATATTTCTTCTGAGACAAACAACGTAAAGCTACTTGGAGAGGAAACTGAGAAAATTAATTTTTCTTAGAGTCAAGAATAAAAAGGAGGAAATGTTAGTTTATATGAATTTTAAAAAAACTATTAAAAAAAACTATGAGTATGAACAATTCTGCTACCTTCCGTGTTACAATGATATGGATCATTGAAAAAAATACATCAAACCTTTTAAGACACTAGCCTTCTATAATAAATTTGGCAATTCATTTTTTACCCTGAAAAAAAAAAGATGAGAGGTCCATGCCACTGAAGTACAATAATATGCAATAACAAGTGCATTTCTTTATTAATACTAACACTAACATATTTCCCTCCATAAGTAGATCATGGGCCCTGGTTTATAATGAAAGATTGTCAGATAATTTCAAGACAGACTTCCGTGCTCTTTTACTCTGGCTCTTAATATTCAGGCAGGCAGCTGCCATTTTAGACACTGTTACATTTCTATAGAATTTGCAGCAAAGAAGAGTGAGAAGGGAGGGCGTAGTCACATAGGAAATGGGTGAACAAGATTCTTTTCTCCTCAGGATCAATATTACAACCAAATGACAACATCCAAGGAAACTGACAGCTCTATAGCTCATTCTATATACCTCCCACACACCTTCAGGTATCATATTCAAACTATGTAATGCCACTAGGAAATAATCGATACATGACAATCAAAGTTTCCTCCATTGCTGATCGTACCACGATTATTACAGCAAGTAGATGCAATGTAATAATCTTGCTGAGAATAGATTTCTTTTTGTGATTTTGCTTGGAAGACTGAATAATAAACTACAAACTGTCGCCTAGAAAATCAGCATTTTTTGTTCTGCTCTTGGCATGATAGAAGCAAAAGAAACATTGATTGCTTTGAGCAAATCAACAAAGGAAGCCAGAAACAAAAGCTCTTGTTTCCTGGCTAGCTTGGCAGACTCACTCCGGAGCCATGTGATTAATGTATTATACTTGACCGGTAGTGAAGGAAATATATCAAGATTAAGCCTTCTATCTCTGAGGGCTACAAATCAATCTGCATCTCTCTCTCCCTCGCATGTCAATGAGAAAATAAGCCTTGCCTTCCAGGATGCCTTCCTTCTTGGACCAAACCACTGTGTTATGCTTTTCGCCTTTTTCGGTTTACATTTCCTGGCTTCCGCACAGGATATGCGGATCTTTTGGTTTGCTTGCTTGAAATTGTTTCTCCGTATGGCAAAGTGTAAAAATTGAGAAATAAATAATGACTCCAGCACCACCTTTGGCAAGCAGAAATATAAAAGGTAGCCACAAACAAGTGCTATAAAAGGCACGATGCATACTTCATATCAGAACTCTAGTCAAAGCTTTTTTGCTTGCTAAATGGAGAAGAAGAAAAATCACCTATATTATTTTCAGTTTATAACATGCTTGGGTGCAATCTATCTAGTAGGTCGAACTAAAGTTGATCATCATTTTAATTTATTCAATCAGTCAAGAAATATATTTTGTATTACATTAGGTAGTTCCCCTGATATTTGCAAGACTATTAAAAAATTGAAGAAAAAAAAACATGTACAACCCCTCCATATATAAACACATAGAAACAATGACTCTTCACATTGATTGTAGCTTGATAATTTACAATGATGATGTCAGTGATATATAAAGAGGTGAAGAACCCACATCTCACTTAAAGGCTTGTGGCCATGTGTTGAGTTCAAACAATTTGATCCACTTCTTCCACAAAATTTGCAAGCATTGATAAATACGGTAAAACTTATTTAGTGTTGGCAGTGCAGAGATATATATGTATGTACACCAAGACGATGATCAACATTGGAAGCAAGAAACAGGGAACACAATGATTACTCATCAGATATTACTGTGTAAATATATATATGTTTTGCAAGGACAAAAATATTGTCACTTTTAAATATCAATTTTTCAAGGATTGTGAAATATTTAACGTCCATCAAATTATATCACTTATTAAAAGAAAATATGTGTGAACAGACTAAATGCAGGTAGCTAGGTCATGTTAAACATCCACAATTTTTTTTCTCGAGAAGCATAGCAATCAAAGAAAACAAAAATCATATTTTCAGATGAGTCAATTGAATTGGCAGATGAAATCCAAGTACCAAGTATTAAACTTCATGTGGTTTTCTAACCAAATCAAAGGGTTCTTGCTCATAATAGTCTATACAATATATATACAACAAAAAGCTTCATCATAGCTCTATTATTGTTATAAATGGGGGAAAATAACACATTTGCAACCACAGACTGTAAACTTCAATGTCCTGAAAATGCTATTAAAATTCAATCCATTTTTGTCCACCATCCAAAGGCCTATGGGCACTAGCTTTCATTCACTTGGTAAATGTAGTCACACATCTCATCTGTCTAATGAAAATAAAGCTGGGGAAATTCAACAATGACAGCCATTAGGCAAATCCAATAAGCATGTAGAGGCATCACAGTTCCTCATCCTCAGCACATTTGGGAGACACAGGTGCAGGACTTGTGGCAAGGGCTCAATTGGATTTAAGAAGGTAAGCGAACGAAAAGAAAATGCCCTCAATCCTTTTAATCTCCTCTTCCCATCTTGGGTTACTGTTTGTGCAAAATCATTTCACTGGCAACCTGTTTTCGTACGGCAGGGATTTATTTGTGTAGAAACTACACCATTATTGAACTCGGAGTACAGCCACTGTTTTAATATCTTACTCTGATTTCATTCATATAATCCTGTACATCAATAGGGTCGTATCTGATTGGTAGTTTCCTATTCTGTACTCTCTACTATTTTGGTCTTGAAAAAAAATATCAATGCATTCTTTTCTCAA
Organism: Strongylocentrotus droebachiensis; assembly: GCA_035222895.1. Lineage (NCBI taxonomy): Eukaryota > Metazoa > Echinodermata > Echinoidea > Camarodonta > Strongylocentrotidae > Strongylocentrotus > Strongylocentrotus droebachiensis. Next base: position 8,187 of record JAVYIG010005153.1, read on the forward strand.
GGGTCAAATATCTGTTATGTGTTTATTTATATTCTATTTCTTCTTTAGCTTGTGAGAATACTGTTACTGCTAGTGGTAATGATACTTCTGCTGCTGTTACTGCTACTTTTACTGATACTCCTACTGCTACTGTGCTACTGCTACTACTACTCCTACTACTTGTACTACTACTTTTACTACTACTACTACTACTACCACTACTACCACTACCACTACCACTACTACTACTAAAATGTGCAATTTCATCTTGAATATGAATATCGATAATTGGGGCAATAAAATTTCATTACAGTGAGAAGAAGACACATGATTGCCTTAAATCTTAGTAATTCACAAGTATGATAATTGCTAGTTCAAATATTAAAATACCTTATCTTCTAAGTAATTCTTTTACCAACATTATTTCCATTTTTTTACCTGTAAATGCACTAAGCACAAAGAATAACATTTCCTAACGTTCCTACAAATGGTTATATCAACGGGAACAAAAAATTATGTAATGCCAAAATTTGAGGGGAAAAGGTTATGAAATGCGATCACTGCCAATGTGTCATTGCTGATATATATTATTTTCAACAGTATAATTGTGCTCATTTCTCTCCCCATTTCCCCAATGAACAATAATAAACTACTGAAAGAAGAACAATTGACATGGAGTAACAATCAGTCGCTTCATCAGTAGACTTTAAATCAGTCAAATTAATGGTACATACAATGTATTCATGAATCTCAAATTAGTATGACAAAACAAAATGCACATCCTCAATAATGAAATTGTACTTCCCCTTTCATTCTATATACATCACAAATAAAATAACAATGCTTAGCAGCCCTTTGCAATATTAATTGACCTTGTTCTTGCCCATAGATAAGGAATCAACAAACTCTGCAATTAGTGGGTTGCTATGATACAATTGTTTGCCTTACTAATATAGATCTCCCCACATTTAAAAGAGACTACAATTAATATTCTATTGGAATAGAATTGTAGCAATAACCAAGTTGTCCTTTAATGTCATGTACACAGGAAGAAGACATGAATCTTCTTTTTTTTTTTAATCACCTAAAACTGTAATATCTTTACCAATTGAATTACTTTAGTAGCTTTTCTACAACAACTATTATTCAACAGATCCAAATATTAGACTTCCTCTTTCTACAATAGATCATTTGGAGAAATAAATGCAAAAAGGGAGAAATAAAGAAATCAATTGGTATGGAGTTTAATTAATCTGTAAATCATCATTTACTTCTAATTCTTGAGTTTGCTTTTCATCTGTAAATTGACTAATATAAAAAATAAGCCCATCCACCCCCTCAAAGAGATTTATAAGCATATTAAACAGTCAATCAGATTTGTGTTAATAGGTGCTATATAAATGAAGTTGTTACATCACCTACAACAAGCTAAGGGGTATGACTCACTTTCTTTGAACATAAAAAGGAGTTTACTCCCTTTTGGCTCCTAGCAGGCAATAGAAATTGGATTAAGAATAACAACAAAGGGACAATTGAAATGAGAACTACTACACGTACAGGCTTATATAATTCCTATAAATATAAAGAAAGGTATTTCTCTATCTCTAGTGAGCAAAGAGCTTGCTCTAGCTGACCTCTCCAAGGAGATGGGTTCATTTACCTCTGGGAAGTACATATGGAAAGATGCAAAGCTTTACCACGCTATATCACTAAGGTATGGCATGTGCATACTACTCGGGGTACCATAACACTACATGATGCATACTGATGCACACTTTCATTTTCTTTTTGGCTTTGGGGTATAACTACTAAACTCAGAAACAGAATATCATTCTAATATAAACATTGATGGGCTGGGGAAGGGGGGTGTTTTTTTTTGGGGGGGGGGGAATAACTCAAGGAGCGCTACACAATAACTCTGCTGGACTGAGCAAAGTGAAGTTTACTTCATAATTCAGTCCTTGTTATAAAATTGAAATGCAAACTGTAATACAAGGAACATGGTTCTAAACACTTATTCAAATTGGTTGATTTGGGAGGAAAGATGTTTTTTCGAAAATAAACAAAAGATTTATTTACCAGGGTAAGCGCAAAAAAACATAATAGCCGTTCTCTTTTCCCTTGAAAATATTATATTTAATGTCAAACCTTCGCTCTACTTTTAATTGGTCTAAGACTAAAGTTCTATATACTTTTGAATATTTTTCTACAAAAATTCATGATGCACTCCTCTAGATGGTTGCCAATGTATTTGCATAACTCATAACACCATGTTCTCTTGAGCTCCCAACTCCCATTTTAACTGCCTGGATTTAAGGGAATTTACAATTTACTCACATACACACTACAGCCCATCATTTATGTAATTTGACATTTTCATTTTACATGAACATAGCCTTCCATATATAATTGTTATTGGTGCTAAGAACTTACAAAATGGAGCGAAAATACAATGCATCAGTGATATGTTCTACAATGCTGGCCTAAAGCAGATGAGTAAAGTAAAGGAAGGCTCATCCTCAATTGAATTGCGTTTACAGTATACACAGTAATTTGTCACAAAGGATGTGACTTTATCCCAGTATATTTTTTTTCTTCAAAAGCATAATTCTTTATCAGTATAGTACTAATAAGAGCATTCTGTTTCAACAACAACAAATTTGGTCAATTCTTTCTTTTCTTTTAAGACAGAAAAGGGAGGTTATTTTTTTCCCTGTATTTTAGTCTATTGTTAAATTTGGGTATAACCTGTTCGGACCAAAAGACATCATCTGTCAATCATTAGTGAACTAACAAGAGACAGTGGTATGTAGCTTCACCAGAGTGGAACCCCTGTTTACAATAGACCATACAATACCAACTAAGGAGTTGCTACGTTAGACGTGCTGTAGCATCACCAGGAAAAGAAAGGTAACATGAAGGTATTGTATGAAAGAGCATTTTTTTAGGGTGGCGCTTAGCAGGTCTAAATAAATATTTAAAAATTAATATATTTAGAAGATTGAATAACAAAATATGAGTTGTATGCATGCAGCCCTGTACATCAACAGGAATCACCTTATATTTGGACGTCACCCGCAGAGATACCAACCCCCTTGACACAAAAAAACAGACTGAATATCCTAAAAATCTGATTTTTGAGAGAAAAATCAGCTTTACATAAAAACTCAACATTACCACTGGTCCATCAGCCCAGGGCCAGAAAAATGTTTTCCTGGTAAGAACAGGCAAGTAAAATGTTTTCTCTTTCATTAACATTCAATGAGAAAATATTAAAGCAAAGCTTTTTGTCTGGGTTGCAGGGGTCTACTTGTACATGTTTCTATGCCATTCCGCGGTTTATATCTCTTTTTTTGAAAGATGAAAAGTCATGTTTTCAAGAGGCAATATCGTATTACCGTATTTCACTTTTTTTTATCGTACTAAATACGATAAATTTCATACTGGTTGGCATCTCTGCATCTGACCTTTAACAAGAATAATGCAAAGGGCTTCCTGGGGTGTGAACATGGTGCAATGTTTTGGATCTTTAAAAAAAGACAAAATTAGCACAAATTTTTCACTTTCAATGATTTCCTAAATACCTAGACTAACCAATAAATAATCCTTGTCTATACAAAAAATGAAATTAATATATAGACAATTATATTTCACCCAAAACACCCTTCCCTTTAACAAATTTCTCTACCTCATATCTCTCTTTAATCAATATTTATCTAAAGTGGTATCTACAATGGCAGTCAAGGGTATTGGAAAGAGGATCTGTGGTTACAAAGACCAATTATAATTTATTACAATTTGGATGTACTAGTTTCCAGCTGATTCATTGACTTTTTTTTAATATACTATGGGTTGATACAACTGCTAGCACTTCCAAGATTTTAAGAAATAATATCTCATATTTTCCCATTTACTGACGAGAATCACAATAGATTATCTACTGAATACTAAATTCCCTTAACCGCATAGGTTAAGATAAGGATCTACCAGTTTCTGTATGTGTAATTGGTTAAACACTTCATTGAGAAAAAGTTATTCTTGAAATATCATGATGGAAAAAAAGCCTATAACTACATGTCAACTATTAAACCACTATGATCTTTGACCTTTGACAGAACTATTAAAAAATCTAATTAGATCATCTTCCTATGGTAGTATAACACCATGTCTGAAGCTCACACCTCAACTCCTTGACATATTGTGATAACAAGGCTAAAACCTATATTTTCAAAAAATGACCTCTATGACTTTTGGCATTTGACCCTATTTACCCCTAAATCTAGTCTTCCTATGTTAATACTATCACCAAATTTAAAGTTCATACCTCAAGTAGTACTTTAAATATCGCGATAACAATGCCAATACCTGTAATTTCAGAGATCGACCACTGTGACATTTGACCTTTGACCTATACATATCCCACAATCTAATCAGATCGTCTTCCTATGGTGATACACACTGTCGCCCGAGTAGGAAGTTCATACCTCAAGTGGTTCTTGAGATATCGTGATAAAGAGAAAGCAGAACGGACAACCCCAAAGCATAATGCCTCCGGCACCACTTTCGGTGAGTGGTGGCATTAAAAAAACAACCAAGGTCATCTATGACAAAAGAAAAATTAAGAGTAGATCTGAACCTACACCTACGCTTTTAATTTGACATACACAAGTTTTTCTCTTACCCGGTACCCTATAACATAATTAATATTTATTTCATCACACTAGTTTATAAAATCTACAAACAAGCACTGACCATGATACTGACCCTGTTGGATGTTGATTTCTTTCCATAAATACATTTAAAACTCTAACAATTTATTTCATCAATACAAGTCTACAGCCTTTTCCTATCTTGCACAAATTAATGGGGGTAACTAAAAAATAATGTGAAAACGAAGAAGGCTAGAATAACTTGGGGAGAAAGGGAACTTTTAAAATGAAGTTGCAAGGCCTCTTGGAAATGGAAGAATGCTTTACCTTGACTGGTTCCTGCAAGCTATGAGTTAATTTCCTCAACTGTAGGTAAGCATTTACAGCAAGAGAGAAAGAAAGCCAACGTAGCGACAGAAAAAGAACCAAAAACACCAATTAAATATCTGCAAATCGTGTCTTCCTGTATTTCTGCATCAACGAACACCGTGAACTTAATCTACCATGCAGTGATGTCTCCACTTAATGAAATCAATCACAATATTGCAGAAAAAGTTCCATCTAATCATATTGTGTTGTTCATATTTTTGACCAAACAGAAGCCTTCATACTTACATTGTACTTTACTTACATCAAATATTTCAGTAAAATATACATAAGGGGAAAAATATATTTCATTATTCAGACAAGCATGAACAAAAATGTCCAGGTTTTTGACTGATCAAGATTGACACATGCATTTGTCCTGACCATATTTCATGCTTAATAATAATGTAGGGTCTTATATATCATAAAACCTACATACATCACATACATGGAAAAGGAATGTTACACACATCATAAAAATAATATGTATAATATACATCAACAAATCCAAAGTAAAATATCAACCTGAAATAGAAGGAAAATAGAAAGAAAGTAGTAAATAGTAACTGCAAACATTACTGAAAACTGGAAAAGAAAATTCATGGAAAAAATTTAAATGAACAACAAACAACATACATCAAGGTTATCTAAATCAAGAAATGCAACACAAATTTGGGTATCATTTCAAAAGTTTAAAAATAAAGATACCACAGCAAATTTCAAGGTACAACTAACATGGTTGTAGAACTCACATTACAATTGATGAAGGCATACAGGGAAGGTATTTTGAAGTGGCATGTCACAAAGAGGGGGTAACAAAGAAATAAAATCTGTATACCTTATAATGTCTTCATGTGTGATTATCTGTGACATATGGAAAATAGTGTGAAACTTCATAGCAAGAAATATGAAGCACACATTCCATACAAAAAGGATATGATCATGTAAGACCTGAAATTAAGACATTAAAAGCTGACATACAGCAAACAATATTTGGCTCTGGGTCTCAGTAGGCCCTACTTTTTTTTCTTTTTTTAAATAAATTTAATCATTTAGAAATGTTGCTACCATCAGTAGCCTCCTGATGGATAATACATTTTAAACCTATTTTAAAACATGATGTTTAATTTTTCTTCTTTAAAAAATGGTTAAAAGCTTTCATCTTTCTCAATACATGAACTTTACACTTCAAATATAAGTTTAATGGGTGGAAGAACAATATACTAATTGAAATCTATCATTGCTTAGAACCTAAAGACATTGACAAATTATGTAATTGACTTTATCTGCTTCTACACCTCATTACAAGTATTGGCCTGAAGCTTTTACCTTTGATATTAAGTTTAGTTTTAATGGGTGATACTTCAAATTTACCACTGCGGTCTTACCAAACATTTCAAGTTCTAGAATTGATTTCTTAATTATTTTCTAGTTCAATAGAAAATATATATTTACCTTAGTGGTTGTTTTAAGATACTCAAATAACTTCATATCTGTTCCTGATAACCTGAAAACAGGTGTTCCATGTTTCTATGATCACTTTGAATTCATTGGATTGATTGCTATTTTCCACTTCCTCTGATTGAGGTATGGCTCTTTTTTAAAGAATAATTTTCCCTATCCTGAAAAAAAAGAAAAAAACAAAATTGGTACAAACTTTATTATAACAATCTGATAAAGGAAAATATTTTAAAAACTTTTACCTATCAGAACAAAGAAAAGTAAACAAGAACTTGAGGTCCATATACAAAAACAAATTGTAAAGAGTGTAAGTCATTGCATATCAACTCATCACACCATGCTTATTAATGGGGGAAAAGGAAAAAAATCCAAGTCGTTAGTATAGAATTCAATGCATGCAGTGATTAATGATGGTGAATATAAGAGGTGACAAGACAAAATCTGATGGGGAGCTGGCCTCTGATATATATAGAAAGGCGCCAGGAGTAGGTGAAATCGTATCTGTTTGGTTACACACATTGAACAGATTTCATTCTGAGCGATGGCTTGTTGTGTTACCTTGACGTCATTCAATGGAGCATCAAAACTGGACTGGTAAGCTATTGAATGTCGTTTCCCTTCTGCCATTCTCAGCTGAGCAGGCAAGTACTGTACTAGCGCAATGAAGAAGAAAAAAACAAAAAGCGATGCACAAAGAAAGGAAGGAGGGAAAAAAAGAGATGTACATGTAAAATGCAATGGCAAAGGTAAAGTGAAATGGCACAAATAAAGGGAAACACAATGAAGCAAAGGAAGGACCAATTATTTCAAAAAGTTAGCATGTCCTAAATGTATATGAATTAAATAAAAATACATAAAAAGGTGGAACTGAATGTGTGCATTTGCTGCAATTACATGAGTAGTTTAATTTGTACAATACAATGGATAAATGACAAGTGCTCATGTATTAACTCAATGCTCTTGTGTAACTTAGAACATGAAATGTGACACTACTTAGTTAGAGACAAGATGCCGTAGTATATGAATATATGTATATATAGAAGTACAAGCATATAAAATGGGGAAATTGTAACTCTAATTCATTTTATTGAATGAATTAGACTTACCTTTGCTAAAGTAAGTCTAATTACGTCATATAAAATGGCATCCAAAACATGTTTTATCATCAATATCACTGCTGAGATAGCTGAATTACCCACTTCAATTATTTTACATGTATATGTTATCAAATCTTAATGTGTGAAGCAGTAAATATATCTCTCTCAAACTTACAGGTCTACAATACGATGCTATCACTCTGAAAATGTCATGAACCGATGTGAATCAATCATGAAAAATTAATGTGCCATGGCTTCATTAATAATGCGTATCCCGCAATTTCATTCTGTATCAAATGGCTTAGGGGGATGAACGACACTACATCGTCAAAGGCTAAGGCCTCCATAGTTGCTTAGGGTTTTTTCCCCGTCGACTTCATTATCCTTGCCATATAGGGAGGTTTTCTCAAAAATCCTCTCGTTAAACTTGAGTACACTGGAACATGCTTGCAGAGTGTCTCTTCTCTTGACAAATTTATCAGGCGGGGAGGAGATGGGTATGTGATTACGTGTCAAGAGGAATGGCAGTGGCGCTCTGTTCTCTCCAGACAAGCCACATGACGTCAATAGAAGCGGGATGTTGGGGTCATCTACACTCAATTGCCCATTTGTCATCGTTTTAACTCCCTCCTTAAATCTGCCTTTAGTTGAGCTTCAGCTTAAAATCATCTTTGTCTTTATTCCACCCTTAACATGAAAAAAAACCTTAAAACCCACATTTACGATGAAAGAACTCCACATTTTTGACATGCCTTGAATATTTTTTCATCCTTTTAACTAAATCCTTTAAATATGCTTTTAAATTGGAAGATCAGAGGTTTCATATTTATCACCCCACGTTCTGGATATATCATGCAGCCCTTTTTTATGACATATCCCATTTATTTGAAGGGTGTGTGTGAACATCATACTATGATTACATTTTTTTTATCTCAGCACAAACAACTGTGACAATCTTTTTCCTACTGAATGGTAAGTCTGTTCATTTTGTTATGTTGCAGTGCATATTTTTGATATAAAATAGTGTTTTTTACCACTAAGTACAATATATTTCATATATATCTTGCCAATATAAATCGGGATGACAATTTTTTTAAAAAAACTTTTACTTATAAAGGCTTTACCTAGAGAAGACACTAACAACTCAAATACAGTGACATTCTGTTAGAAGGCAATCCAACCCTTGTACTAAGTTCATTTGTATGAAACCAGAAAAATAAATAGGACATCAGATAGATACAATGGCAAAGGTTTAAGATAAATCAGACCAATAATAAGAAAGATATGAATGCTTGAAATATTGGGATACTACTCAAATATATTATGAACAGCATATCATAATGGGACCCTAGCGAGTCATACATTTTTGAAAAATTGACATTTCAGTCAATTTGTGTCTTGGAACAAAGTGGAAAGTTGTCCACCACTATATTACAGACATTACCGATTCAGCCAATTTGAAGACCCCATACAATTTTTTTTAATTGTTTAAATGAGGGTAACAAAGCATTTTAAAGAGATATCCTTGATTCAAACGGAACCACTTTTGAAACCGTTTTTGGACAGTTTTCAAGATTCGCACGTGCAGGCATTTTTAAATTTGCCGTTCTCATATTGCTGTTAGGGTAGTGGATATTGAAGGCTGCTCCCAAGCCTCCTTTAAAGGCATGTATTTAAACAACTTTGGATCTCCCTTTCCTACAGGTGATTCCTACAAATTGTTGGGGCACTAACCCATGCCCCTAAGTTTGGTTAAAATCAAGCCTTGCATTTGGGATAAGAAGTCAAAAATGTAAACCAGAGGGCATTTTCTATGGGGGTGCTACTTCCAAGCCCCTGCCCCTGTCCCTGCCCCTGGAGGAGTCAGTAGCCCTTCGGAACAATTTCATATCCCCCTGCCTGTGGAATGCTTCCTATCAAGTTAAGTCAAAATCTATACTTGAAATTAAAAGATTAAAACAAAATATGTTATTACTGCCATAGGGGCACTTGGGGGGGGGGGTGCTGCCCAAAGTCCCTTTGGGGCATATACTATGTTTGAACAACTTTAGATCTCCCTTTCCTGCAGGTGATTGCTACAAATTTTGGTTAGAATCCAGCCATGCATTTTCAAGAAGAAGAAAATGTGCAATTACTGCCCCCTGATGAGCTTCAAGGGCGCTGCCCCAGGCCCCCCTTGTTGGCACGTACCCCATCTGAACAAATGTAGATTTTCCCTTGCCTAAGGATGATTCCTATCAAATTTGGTTAAAATCTGGCCATGCTCAAGTGAGCTCCTATTCCACAATATTCTAATTTTGTGTACGATCTCATTCAAACTGTTTACTTCTCTGATTTTGCTACTTTCCTCTAGAGTTTGCTATGAAGGTTGGATTTTCCTTTATTATTTTGATTTATTATGTGAAGCATTTATTATAAGACTACTACTTTGAAATCCAATGTTCAAACTTTCCAATGGTAAAAGTTACAATTAACAAAGGAAACAAAATTACAATAGAATTTCAACCGTTGTTTACTTTTAGCACTCAACTTGTGGAGAAAAGACCACTTTATCATGTATAGTTGCATTGTATCTCTATCAATCATAGAAATCTAAGATTACTGTATTTGTCTTGGTGGGGGAGGAGCTTACAGGAGCTTGACAAAGGCTTTGAAAGTAATTAATTCTTTTTCAAGCCACAAGCCACAGCCACTGTTATTGTGCATAAATCTCCATGGTTTGAGTAATATAAGTGATAATGTAAATGCATTTGACCTCTTTTGATACAAGTGCACCCTCACAAGATGTACATTTCTTCCTTCTATTGATGTAAAGATTAGGATGATTCGGTAGTCATGGAAACATGAGAAAGAAGAGGAGGAAATCCCTGACTGATCAAATTGAAAGCGTACATCCTAAAACGACTATCCAAATCATTGACAAATGGATAATACCTCAATCTTTCTAGGATAAGCTTCTCTTGAGGGATCTCAATATCTTATGGCAATTCTAAGACAATCTAAATTCCTGAGGGATCACATGTATTCAGTTTGAGTTTCTCTAAACATTTTCTATCAATCAGTTGCTGTATTTCAATCTGTATCTTCTTTCACTCACTTATCCCTTTCAATGTAGTTGAGGACGATTCATATGACATAAGTCTTTTATCCATTCTTTGGAATAACAATTGACTAATTGTTCTTTCTGTTATCACTGACATTTAATAGTCAAAGGACATTTCCAGGATTTTTTTGCAATTTTGGATTAATATTTAGACTTGAGTCATACAGCACACATTTTGGAATCTCCCTTTTCAAATTTGTCTCAATTTTTAAGGGAGCTTTGGCAGAAATAATAATCACTTCCTTGTATCTCATTAAGTCTGAGAATTAAGAAACACATTTTTTTTTTTGGTCAAAAAGTTGATCCCATTGTTTTATATCAAACACCTACATGCAATTCCCTTAAAACAGGAAAGAGAAATCTTACTGGCTAAAAATATGATGAATTGTTTGATTAAACAAAACATATTGTAGATATGATACAAACTAAGAATGGTTTGTACAGATCAATAAATATAACTTTTTCTCAAAATACTAATGAACAACTGTTTTATTCTCTGTTCATGTAGTTCTGCAACTAGGTCTATTCAGTTTCTGATACAGCCAGGCTAAGTGAAATATATTTTACATGTCAATTTCAGTGCATCCACAGTTTGGGATTTCCTCTACCTTAAACAACTGAATTTGATGATTTGCTTGATCAAATATAATGGAATTTAGATAAATACAAACTACAAATGATTTTCTACAGATCAATAAATGAACTAATCATTCTTCATTAAAAAACACAAGACTATAGGCTCTTTAACTCCTTTTGCCTACCGGTATCCTTCTTTTTTCCTTACAACAATACTAACAAAAGACTATCTTATTCTCTGTAGCTAATTTGCAACAGGGACAATTCAGTTTCTGATACACCCAGGTCAATTTAAATGAATTTTTAAAGTAAATTTTAGTTCATTCTCAGTTTGGGATTTCCCCTTCCTTGAGCAACTGTTAACTTGAAACAAATTTAAATTCTTTTAGGGCATACTTTGCCTTCCTCTTGCCTTCCTCTTGTGCAATCATCTTGCTTTCTCCTCTACATTCTTCTAGAAAAATTCAAACAAATAGAATGGAACCTGCACGTATTCGACCAGAAGGTTATCACAAGCTTTGCAGACCCTGGCAATATCTTTCCTTGTCTCGTATAGTAGCACATCTTGAGGTAAGCCACAGAGTTGGATCAATTGAAATCTCAAACATCTCTCCAGGCAAACATTAATCAAGATAAAGCACTTTCAATATATGGTCTGGTGAGAGCCAGAGAGGTTTTCACTCTATGTAAAGTATATGAGTTAATAGCCTTCTGGCTCTCATCAGATGCTACTCCCTCTTGCTATACATGCATGCAATGTGTGCCAAGAGGGTATAGCAATCTTCAGAGGGATCTACATCTGTGTAAAGGAAAGAATTCGGGCATGGATGTCAGTACACATGTGCAACATTTCATATTGGCTCCTCCTAAATCAGGTTGCAAATGAAGCACAGTTTGTCAGCTTATATCTACCTCCTAAACAATGTGATAGATGACTTGTGTTTCATGCCATGATGGCAGAGACGAAAATTTATGTTCCATGTTGCCTTGCTGGCATGCACTTAATGAAGCAAAGTATATGAATGATGTTGTGGTTTTCTTCCATATGGATTCCTGTGCCTAACATCACATCATGTGCTTTATAGGAATACATGCAGGTCAGCTTCATGAAACTAAACTCTGCATTACTTGTAACTAGTACATAAATTATTGCTATTCATTTTACATGTATTTTATATGAGAACATTCATCAAAAATGATATTCAAGCTTGCACATGAGTAAAAGACATCTAGATAGTAATGATGTGAAAGTTACCATTTCATCTTATGTTAGGTCTGAACACATTTTGTATTCTATAGTGTTTTGAATGGCAGGATCGGTCAGAAAGAAACTTGCAGTCATTTTTGTCTTCATGCATGTGTAGCTGTGTGTGTGTGGGTGGGTGTGTAATTGGATTTTTTTTCCCCTGATGTGTATCAAACATCACTCAGATGTACATATAAGACAGACCAACATACAAGTCTTTGTCTGATCCATCTCTTCCTCAAGTGTTTTATGAAAGATATACATGCACAATATGATTTCCCTTGCCTTTTTGTTGAGAGTGTAAATACATGCAACATCTTTAAAGACAGCCAACTAAGGCTGCACTCCCATAATACAATAATGCACAGAAAGTATTTCCTGTCAATAAATTGCAAATAATCGATATTGCAGACAAATAAAGGAAAGATCATCAGGCTGTAAACATCATTTTTAAGTATGGTTTCTGCTTAATCATGAAAAAAAAATTACGTGCTGAAAAAAGCTGATTAAAAATTATAGAAAAAAGACTGGAGAGTTTGCTTAATAGAAGTGAAGTGAAAACAATTTTACATTTCTTACCCCTCCCCAAGAGAGATATACAGTTCAGCTGTATTTATGGCAAGAGTTTTAAAAATGAACTGATTATGTGAAGTTTTAATTTTGATTTTTAACAACAAATCAGTAATGCACATAAACAGGCACATGTCAATGAAGATGAATTATGCCTGTGGGTATGACTAGAAGTCATAACACCTCCACACTGCATGCTCATGGATGCTAATATTTCACAAGATGGAATGATTAGAGTTCAACAAGACTCAGATCAGGAGACAACTTTCTGGGACAAAATCTCAAGGGCATGGAAACGCGATCAGATGCAATACGAAATCCGGCTGCTAGCATGAACGGGGACGTGGGAAGCTAGTTTAACCATTTGGGAGAGGATCTTGCCTTCCTGCCATCCCAGGTTTCCGATGATAACATACGTGTGTGAGGTAAAGGTCATGCTCTCGACATGCTCTCATCCAGCTCTTTAGGAGCAAGGCAAGGCAAGAAGAGAGGGAAGCTAGAGCAGAGCAGAATAATTTTTATGAGTATTTATGAGATTGAGAAAAGATGAGACACAGGTCAATCAAAGAGGATCCTATAGGTTCCATCTGATAATTAGCATGTTTATAAGCTTCCCATCCTCATCCCCAGCTGACTGACACTTGTCTTGTCCTCTAACTGCTCATCATTTGATGTTTAATTCAAGCTGATTGCTAAATTGCATAGAGAGATGTATACTTGTTCATCAAAAGCTTTCCAAAATTATTACTAATATTATTATCGTAGAAACTGTGTGCAACTAATGGAGCATTTAAAAGCTGATATCTGTAAAGATGATTTTATTTTAGGGAGTATGGGTGATGTAATATGCTTTATGATATTTTTTTCTTCAATGAAACTACAGATATTATTGTGGTATTACAGTGTTTGATAGTCTTCTCAGTTACCAAATTTTGTGTGAATGTTAAAATGTGAATTTCTACAGAGGTGAAAATACTCTTAAGAACTATCAGTAAGCTGTCATCATGTCAAAGTGGAAAAGATCAACTGCAGTATCTTCTTAGAGGAATGTACTGTTGAAATTGCAAGATTGGACAGATGCAAAAGAAAGAAAGATGTGTCAACCTGAGTGCAGAGTGCAATACAAGACAGTGTTTTTATTACATGGTACAATGAGGATGTTGGTGAAGAGAAAAACAGCAGTGACATGTATGAAATAACAATCATCAACTCTAGCAGCAGAAAAAGGAAGCTGGCTACAAAAAATATTACAGTGATAGGGAGCAATATTAATACTACTTCTTGCACACTAAACTTTTTTTTATCATATTTGCCATAAATTGAAAAGATGTGTTGTGAAAATAAGATGCATCCATTTGATGCGTGGTACAGTCAAAGACACATATATTTGAATGGTAAAGTGATACCTACCGATTCTTCTGTTGTCTCGCAGATGAAAACCATGCATCGCTGGCACTTCAGCAGACTAACTGCTTGCCTCATTATCTTGTGAACCACATTGTCCAAGGAAGTCTGCTCTTCAAAGATACCTCGAGCCAGTTGAAGTAGCATCTAAATACACACAAAAATACAAAAGAATGGAAGTCAAATGACAAGAAATGGCTTTTGAACGCTGTATCTAATAAATGCAAAAGTAATGGATTCAAACATAATGATCTTATTTTTGTATCCTGAAAGGAAGAACGTTCAAACTTCTACAAATAAAATAAATGGAGAGTAAATTACTGTTTTGTTTGTGCTAACTGGCTTTGCATTGTACACACTGTTGTCACATTGTTTGATTTCTCTAGATTTTACATTATATTATATCATACATCTAGAACAAATAATTAAATTTTGATTTATCCTATATCATGGTAATATACAAATAATGATTTAAACAATTGAAATATAAATCCTTGGAGAGCTCACTTCTTTACTATCGTGTTTTTTATTTCAATTGTTTTATTCGTTATATAAATGTTTATGTTTTATATATATATACATTTATATACCTCACTTAAGAAATCCAGCCATCTGATTGGTCGAATTGCATTCATAAACTTCAACTGTTCCTGTAAAATTCTCGGTAACCATGCTTAAAACATTTCAATATTTTTAATAACCATGGTTATTAAAAATAGTTGGTCAGCCTCCATGGTTACCCCATAGGTTTACATGTTATGGCCCGGTCACACAGGGAGGACGCATGGGGAACGCACGGCCAGCGCATTGGAAATTTGCAATTTGGGCCAGTACGTTGTCGTTCGCTAGTCGTGCGTCATCATTCGTTACTCGTTCGTCGAGCGCGCTGGACCAACGCTGGACCAGCGCTATGCATGCGTCGTCATTCGCTGTGTGCGTCGGGATTTTTTGAGCATGCTCAAAAACGTGCGCCGAGCTCGACGCATGAATATACATGCCAAAGGCACGCCAGACATGCGCCGGAGGGCGCTAGACCAGCGCCAGACATGCGTGGAGCGCGCTAGACCAGCGCCAGACATACGCGGAGCACACGCCCTGTATACGCACAGCGCGCTAGCTACACGCCGTGTATTTTGTGTCAGCTCGCTAGCTTTTCCAAAATTATGACAAAAGTTAGGCACACGTTCTTTTCCGATTTCCAATGCGCTGGCCGTGCGTCGTAGAACGCGGTGCATGCGTGGACCATTCGTCCAGCGCGCTAGCAACACGTGCATTCGTGGAAGTTGTTATCATGTGCGCTCTGTGTACGGTCTGTATGCGCACTGTATGCGCCCTGTATGCGCCCTGTATGCGCTCAGCGCGCTAGCAACACGCTATGCATTTGGTGTCAGCTCGCTGTAGCTTCGACAAAAGTTGGGCGCACGACAACGCACTGGCCAAAATTGCAAATTTCCAATGCGCTGGCCGTGCGTTCCCCATGCGTCCTCCCTGTGTGACCGGGCCTCTAAAAAATGGTTTGAGCGATGGACGATACCGTATGTGTGCGAAGGATTGGTCAGTAATTTCAATACAATTGAATCTCGATCGATCTTACCGACAATTTTATCTTGCATTGTTGACATGAAGACGAAAATAAACTCTCAAAAACAAAAAAACAACATCTGCCGATAGATCTTGATCTAAGTTCGTGCCAATATGCATTGCAAAAGTAAAAGAAGGGTCCGTTTCATGGAGCTTTTGCGAAGCATCCCTCACGGGGAGCCGTTTTCAATCCATTTTAATGTATATACTAGAGAAAACTGCCAAGCATGTTAACGACGCCTGATAGCTGAGTGGTCTAAGCGTTGGTTTTCGATACACCTCTTGTTGTACGCAAGAGTTCGAATCCCGTCTTCGACAAAAATGTAAAATATTTTTTATTTTTTATTTTTTAGTCTATTTTTTTCGGCATATAAAAGTATTAATGACTGCTTTAATATTCGAGAAATAGTTGTTTTCATACGCTCTCGGGAAGGTTACAATTGGGCTATTCCCCTCGGCAAGCCTCGGGGGAATAGCACAATTCTAACCTTCCCTTGAGCGTAATAAAACAACTATTTCTCTCAAAGCAGTCATTAATACTATACTATAACATTTAATTATCAAATGTTAAAATAAATGAATTGAATTGGATTAAACTGAAGACTGAAGCCATCAGTCATCCTTACAAAATGAAACACTTCACTGGCCTTGTCTTAGACCTTGATAATCCATTTCCTGGACCATCATGCACTGAACCATTACAACTCATTAATGATATTACTTTCAATACTTCATTACCCATTTTCACCACATGATTCAGATTGTTCTTTGATTACAGATTGAGACGTCTGTTTTCCAAAAGTCATATTTGGTCATTACTTGCTTGCATTAAGACACTTTGGTGGGATCAATGATGGGACGGCTATTCATAATTGCAAAAACAACATTAAATAGAGACCAATCAACTTGATTTTCTCCTTTTTGTTCCATATTTTGGGGTGGATATTATATTCCTATTGAGAAAAAAACGAGGTGCATAATAAAGTACACACATGAAAATAACTAAGGAGACACCAAAAAAAAAAAAAATCATGATTTTTTTTTTTTAGGGCACCTTCCACCTTAATTCCTTTCCATATGCGTAATGCACTGACTAGGTCTGAAATAAGAGTGTCTTTATGTCAAGACCATTGCTGAGTCATATCGCCTCATTACATTATGACCCTCGATCAACACATCATTAACGGTTAATGTACACTGGTGCTTGGCACATGAACTAAATTGTTCTTTGATTACAGATTAGGATTTTGCTTGCTTAAATTTCTTTCACATATGGTATTTTGTCATAACTTTGTTACAACATGAAATTTTGATGACATAAGTGATGAGCAGCTAGTGCACCCAAGCTGCAACAACATGAAAGCATATGGTGCGTGTCAATGAACTGTCTAGCTGCAGCCAGCCAGCCAGCCATCATGCCTAGCAGCCAATCTAATGTGATCACACCTTCATGGTAATCTTATACCCTTTGATAGGCCAGCAATCACAGTAATCAAATGGGTCTGATCAGTAAAGCCGCTAAAGCCTATGGGATGCTCAACACACCTGAAGGGGGAGTTCAAAAATGCATTCAAATTTAGAATTCTTCTATGGCAAAAGCATTTGTAGGGGCTCTGCAGATACCATGTTTGAAATTCATCTTTCTTAAATCAGCAGACAAGCTAGATTTGTGCTTTCTATGATATGGTTCACATATCCTGCTTTATCCTATAGTTGTAATCTTTAGTAGTAAAACCAGTTCTAACCACTTGCTTCAATCCATATTACATCGCCCTCACGGTGACCATATGGTTTGAATACTCCCCAGGGAGTGGAGATAGTGCACATTGTGCGTGAATGAATCCAATCACCGGGGTAATAATATCTGTAAAGCGCTTAGAGACAGTATTCTGTATTAAGCGCTACATCAATCGAGATTATATTATTATTATAATGCAATTAATAACTGCCCATCCATATAAGGCAGATATGGAAGCTGGCCAATACAAACAATTTCAGATGTTTAATGGATTAGTGGTAAGAACATTCTTAAATCATTAAATCACATTCTTAATATGACTTGATAATATCACTGCCAAAAGACTTGTAAGGCTTCAAATCTGAAGGTAGAACAAAAACTGCATATACACTGCATAATGGTTTATGTTTAACTGCTTTCTTTCTTTATACACGCAATGGTCCAACGTATAAATTTACTCTTACTCATGTATTATACATTTGTTTCTATATTTTGTATATTGTTTGCATACCTTATGTTATGTAATTATCCATATTTGTTGTATAACTGATTTGTTTGATTGCAGAAAATAAAGTCTTTGAAATGAAAAGTAACCCAAGAATTAACTACATGTATTATACTAAAGAAGACGGATGCATATTTTGCAAATAAAGATCAAGACGTGTATCAGAGATAAGTAGAGATGAAAAGGGGGGCTCATTAGTGTCTTTCATCTGTCCAATTATCCCTTCATACCAGCATGATATCATGCATCCCACTGTGTTACACCTGTAATAAATCCAAATGTGCATATCATCCATTGGATTTCTACTTAAAAGTATATCATTTATTATATCCTGCATCCAAAGTTTATTAGTTTTTGATTCGGTGAGAGCTCTTTACATGATCAATATTATTATAAACACACAATTTTGCAAAATGCTATTACAATTCATCAATGTCTAGACATTGTTAAACTCTAAAATTACAAGAATGAGGAATAAAGCAATATCCCAGTGACATGGATATCAGACAAATTGTCAGTACTTTTACCTTTTATTGCATGTCATGTCATATTTGTATAGTGTCAGCTGACATGCTTTTAACAACTGCTAAAGCATAAACACTAAAAATTACAATGTGCTTTCCTTGCAAGTCACACTGTCTTTAAAGCTGTGAATTTTGCCAGCACTATCAACTCAGCTATATAAAATTGATAAATGTTTAGCCAACGATGACCGCTTGTAACACAGGTTACTATGGATTTGCCCTTACGAAAATGAAGTATGACTTGATAGCTAGTGTGACGTTGGGATAGAGGCCCTCCTCATATTGTATTCATAATATTGTTGGTGTCCTGGGCAGGCAGGATAGGTTATTGTCAATGCGACAGAATTCTCTGCATGCACTGTTTGTGCCACCCATTTACAGGTCATGAATTCTATATGCGACAAAGTCAGCTGTTATTTCATAAATCATTCAGCAGGGGAATAAGGGACCTGGAATTCTGACACCGCATGGGTGATCAAGCAAGGCTTGATTACCGCCGCAAACTAGGATGGGCTTCAGAGATGACGGCTTTCCATCTACGCAGGCTGCGGTCGGTCGGGAGGAAAAGGGGGTAGCACATAAATTGTTTCTCAAATTCCATCAGAATAATAATTGCGGGTGCAATCGAGTATAAATATAAATGGACGTGGCCATGGCGGAAGGTGTCGTCAAACAGCAGACGTGTCCAAACAGATGATTGAAGATTTAATGTCCTCTGTGAAATCAAACACCATCTCCAGTGTTCCAGGG
The DNA here is from genome assembly GCA_035222895.1 of Strongylocentrotus droebachiensis. Classification (NCBI taxonomy): domain Eukaryota; kingdom Metazoa; phylum Echinodermata; class Echinoidea; order Camarodonta; family Strongylocentrotidae; genus Strongylocentrotus; species Strongylocentrotus droebachiensis. The sequence continues at coordinate 27,736 of JAVYIG010005153.1, forward strand.
TGTCAAAACTTACCTACTGTGACATAAACTCATGTAAGATATCAAGAAAATTTCCTTTACCATAGTAAATATATGACAAATCAGCAAGTGATTGCAAAAAGTATTAAAAATCGGGTCACACTCCAAAAGTGTTATGAAGAGTGGCACTTTGGAGCACATTAAGATTATTATGAGTTTGGGAAAAGGTCACAAAATGCCAGGAGTGAATACATGATGAATAAGTTAGAGGTATTTGCAGAAGGGGTATTCCAATGGACATGTAGACAGCACTTCTTTCCTTTTTATTTTTTTCCTCAAGAAAGTCATCAGGGGATCCCTCCTTACATGTAGTTCACACCAAAAGTATTTATATTTCTGGACAATACTTATCAAAGTAAAAAAATATACATTTATATCTTTTTCCAAAACCAGCACTATTACTGGTTATGACACCATCAACCATAAAATGTCGTAGAAAATGGTAGACAAATGACTGCATTAGTACATACATGTATCTGTTCTACAACAAAACCATTCTTCATAACTATACTCAACTACCACCCATGTAAAAGAAGAGTGTACATTTATATGAAAAACATACTTTAATTCAATCAAGTATATATGGAATTAACAGTTAACCTAAGTCTATGAAAACCTTAATTTTGATTGCTATTTGTGATTAACAAGTTATTCTACTTTTTAAAGACTGGGTTTTAATTGTGACCATTTTTTTATACAATATGTACTTTTGTGTGAATACATAGGAAAAACAATGTAGCTATTGTTATTACTACTTTATCTGTCACATTACCATCCAATAAAACATTTAAAGAAATTTGACAGGAGCTGACATGGAAACTAATCATTCTTGTCCTTAAGGCATTCAGCTACTATACAACTAAAGAAAAATTGTCATTAGTTAAGGATTCAAAGCGAAGGGAAGAAAGTCCTGGTAAATTGGTTTCATTTAGCCTACTCAAGTGTGACATTGCCTAATGACAAATGAGTGAGATACTCTTTCAGGTTGACTAGCTTTGCATTAAATTTGATGGTTGAGTTTTAAAGGTACCTTCTCAATATTTGTCTATAGATGCAAATCACTATTTGTGTAGTGAGTAAATAGTAATAGAGGAAGAGAAAGAGGAAGAGGAAGAGAAAGAGAAAGAGGAAGAGGAAGAGGGAGGAGGAGGAGGAGGAGGAGGAGGAGGAGGAGGAGAAGAAGAAGAAGAAGAAGAAGAAGAAGAAGGAGGAGGAGGAGGAGGAGGAGGAGGAGAGGGGAGGGGGAGGAGGAGGAGGAGGAGGAGGAGGAGGAGGAGGAGGAAGTAGAAGAAGAATGCATTCTTCCTTGTTCGACATGCGTTCCCTCAACACATCGGGTAGGTGCAAGTGCCAAAATGCTGAAATAAACTACAAAGATTTTGTTAAGAAACATATTACACCTAGGGTTTGTTATCATTTGTTATTATATCTTCATCGATTTGGAAATCAATTTCTTCTTAAACCAAAATAATATATAGTATTTTGATCTATAGTAGATGTGGACATACTGTACTAAATGTTTGCACAAAGATGGAAATATGTTTGCTTCAAAATATAAAAAAAAGCTCCAGTGTGTTAAAATCACAATTTCCTGGAGAGAGATATACATCCTTCTTGCAGGAAACAAATTGTATGTAGATGCTAATATCTTTTTGAGATACACAGGTCCTGTGGTCTATTATAACGTAAATGATACCATTAAAACCAAGTGAAATTGCCAGTGCCTCTTGGTTGAGCATTACATTTTGTAGTTGGTAATGTAGACTAGAATAAGAGCTTAATAAGTACCTTGTGGTCAATATCTTCCAAAAGCTCACTTAAAATTTGCGTACTAATTTCTTAACTTTTACACTTACTTGTCTCTTATTTCATAGAATAAATAAGCATTATCTATACCATTACAGTTGAAAACCTTGTGTCTTTTTAAAAGTAAACATAATGAAAAATAGGGAATCATATTTCGATATCTTTTAAAAAGTGTTCATATACACATAGACATAGACAAAAATTTAATTTTACAAATTTCTATAACTGGCATAGTAGATAACTTTTAATCAGTTTGAAACCAATTGAAACAAATAATTCACATTCTTGAGAAAACAACTCCTGTTGGTACACCGCAGGAAATGGCTTGAATAAGTAAGTACACTAGATTGCAGTGGCCTCGGTAATCATTGTCCAAATTTATTCTGAACTGGCAGACCAGGCTTTGTGGTGAGTGGAATATCTGTTTGTGCCCATCAGCGGCTGATTGAAACTTGAACTATCTAGACAAACAATTATGCAGGAAAGCTCTTCCCATCAATTATCCAGAGTAGGGGAGGTTTAGGATGAGTTGAGGGCTCTACTGACTTAGGTCTTCGCTCTCCCTATCTTTGCATTTCCTTCTCCCTCTCTAAGACAGCACAGATCAAGTCTTGCAAAGATTTTCATCTGCTGCTTTATTTGAAGCAGTGTTTGGTTTTTGGTGTAGTTTAACAGAGGGGCAACACTGTTTTACTTGACCTAGCTTTTTGACAAATTGTTTGATGAGCACCTCACACAGTGGTGTACATCCATCAAAAGTGGGATGGTCGATTGTCGCAAATCATCCTCTGCTTCTGACTTTAAGTAGATGAACACCTGGCAACTCCAACTGAGCAAAGAGACAGAGCGCTGCATCTTCAAAATGTAAAAAAACCTCACGTTGAGCTCTCTCTTCACTAGTCTCATGAGACACAGTAGGAAACTGGAAATTATATGTACCCCCTCCTATTTTACAGATGGTAATAAATCTTTCAAATCTTGACAGCTTTTGATGCAAATGCCAACTGTCATGAAGTCTCAATAGGATTCAAAAGGACTTAGTCTCAGACACTCTCTACCATCTTCAGTCTTACAAAAATGGCCCACTCGCATAACATGGTAACACAGCTCACTTAATGCACCTTGTACCTTGGCTGTGTACTTGATGGTTAAAATTCCCTGAAATGTGCACCTGCTGTGTGGCTAATGTGGCATTAAACAATTTCCGAATGTGAACTGCTTTAAGGGAACTCATTCACATGCCTTTACAGAACTGTATGTGTATGCTCCGTAATGAACTCTAGTACATTGCATTTACTTCGGCGTAAAAATTGCTTCAGGGCTTACAATGTAGTGATCTCACCTTACCTTCACATAGAACGTATATTTTACAGTATCTTTACATTTGAAATTAGCTACTGAATTATTTTCCCCTATGAAAAGGCAACAACTGAATGGCAAACTGTTTCTTTTAGCCTAGAGGTACTTGTAGTTTAATTCTCTGTCAAAATGTAAGGATTTGATTAATGCCATTAAAAAAAGTGTACACTATATTGATGACTGGCTAGTTTATTTCAAATTCGTGACTTTTCTTTAGTGAAAATAATTAGGGTGATAGGGACACTTTCTTAAGGGGGTTTAGAATAAGTTTCCACAAGTCAAATCCAGTTAAACAGGAAGGATGTTGGCAAATTCTCGTTCCCCTTTTAGGTAAGTCCTTCTTCACGAACCTTGTCTGGGCATTTGATCTTAGTCCATAACATTCCCACAGCGCTTTCCATTGATTCATGTGCATGCATTTTAGATTCTTGTGCGGGAAAGCTTTTAAAGGAAGAGCATCTTCCTGCACATGGCCTATTACAATATGTATGGCCATGCCAACCGAGGGAAACTCGCTTCAGTTAACTAGAACACTGGCCTAGTTTGATTAACTTCTGCAATACAATAAGGAGAGAGAGGGTAGTAGAATTACAGGTCCATGTACTACTAAATTTGAGGAGTAAAGCATAAGACATTGAGAGAAGGAGAGAGGGGAAGAGGGAACGTGAAATGGAGATCTACTGTTGAGTAGTGCAATAACATTGTAATAACACTGAGACAATGGATAATTGGATTTGGAGAACTCAACTTCAAAGAATATTCCGAAAAATTAAATTGGACTTTTTTTCACAATTAAATTGCTTCTTGAAACCCAAATTGAGTCTTATGACTTAATCTGCTTATGGAAATATGCAAAATATCATCTACTCCTGAACAGATAAATGTTGTGTATTGTCTTGGCTTTCCTAGTATATCTTTGAACAGTAGAAATGGTGCTTGTTTATTAGTTTGTGCTTTATTTTGATATCATTATCCCATTTCTAAACTTACCTAGTAAACTGTACTGTAGAAAGAGGCGAGGTAAAACACCTGACACAATGGCCGATTCAATATTTCCTCTATAAAGCTACCACTATCCTTCAAACAATTCATGTATTCACATTTTATCCAGAATGAGTTATCTGAAATGCCTTCTTTCACTACAACAAATTTATCTCTGTAGGATATTAGTACAGACATCTAGGTGATTTATGGGCAAGTCTCTATCAATGAAAAGATAGAAGTACATTTAGAAAAAGGAGAAATGGAGGTTGAGGAGGAGGAAGGACAGTATAGAGGAAGATGAAGGGAAAGGAGAGAGAAGGGATGAAAACAAATACAGAGAGATATCAGAGAGAGAAAAAGAGGGAGAGTAGAAAGAAAGAGTAATGAGAATGGGTGAAGGTATAATGCAGGACAGGGAAAGCAAGTAAAATAGGAAGAGAGAAGCAACAACAGAAAAAAGGATAGTGAAAGAAAGGATGAGACACTAAAACAGTGCTAACAAAGATGATTTATGGGTTGCAATGTGCGACGTATGTCACTGATTAAAGCATTGAAGTATATTTCACACATATTTTGTGCTTCATAATATGTATTTTAATATAACCATAAAGAGAGCAGACAGTAACAAACCAGCAACTAAGTATTCTCAACAGGAGAAAAGCTTCACATCAATCTTCCCTCAAAATGAGCAGACACTCTAAAGAACAGTCCAACAGCTAGCGCCTCAGCCATATAAGCAAGGTTTAAATTGCATCAAGGCGTAAAAGCATTTGGGTACTAAATGCTAAGTGGTCCCTGGCAATTAAAGTGTATGAGAAGCTTTGTGCCTACGAAATGGGGATGATTCAATCCACACTTTAAAGGTGGCACCAACCTTGCATGCAGATTCTTATGCCACTCTGATATAAGAACAGAACATTTCAAGGATTCCAACTATTTCTTTCAGAAGATTTTTTTGTTGAAAAGTATTTTCAATAGGATTGGTTTCATGCACTCAGATCTTTGGTTATAAATTGGGAATGCATTGGTGCATTTATAAATGTTTAAGAATGTAAATTTGAATGGCTGACAGGAATATCAAAGATTTGACACATTTTAGCATAGGCCAAAATTATATTGTTTCATTCAGTTTTCTTAGGATGAAAACAAAATATTCATGGTGGCAGTTAAAATATCAAAATATCACTTAGAAATGGTTTTGTTACTCCGTCTCCATGCGCTAGATAAATGGTGAACATTCTCGATATTGTATAAAAAGTTGAACATTGGTCATATAGCACATAAGGTCTGTCCGCGTGTGCAAGGAATAAATCTCACACCAAATTCATCAGAAAAGCACTAAATCCCCACAGACTGGAATGCAATCACCATTATTATGACACATCATTTGAAGTGGAAGGGAGATATTGTTCTAGCCTCAGGAGCTATGGGTCTCTTGAGCAGAAAGCTCACATGTATAACAACCTTGCATCTGAGCAAAGAGATACCAGCTCTTTGATCCAAGTTACCATTCAAAATTTGTTTCTACTGGCACACAACATCATAAATTGTTTGACATGTATCTGCTTGAAATACAGATCTGTTAATGAATAATTTTCTTTCTCTAAGCTTTTGCTTTGAAACCCAAAAGAACACATCAATGTGCCCTGTTTGAAAAATGAAGTTTGTCACATATGTTGTCTGAATGATTAACAATGCAATCTGACTTTAAACAAATAATACTTTTTAGTCTTTCTTGTTTTTATTGCTTTTAGAATTTCAGACTTTCTAACTTTCAGCTTGATATGTCAAACTCCAAAATCATATGAACTATAAACTTAAATCTCGAAGAGGAAATATTCAATGAGTAAACACAATAAATGTAGAAAACTAATAATTAGCAATTATGCAGCTACAGAAGATTTTTGAACACCTTGTAGCCGACACTCAAATGGCACTGTGGGATGTATTCTCTCAAAAGAATATTCTTACATGAGTGTGCTACAGGGTACATATTGCATGTTTTCACAAAGTCTGTATGAAAAAATACAAACAATAATATAACAGATCTTTTCTTTGAAAACAAGGGAAGACAAAGATTCATGCCAGAACTACAAATGAAAACATGTGATTGATATATGTATTTACAAGGAAAGCCTAGAGATATTTCATTGATTGCAAACATGTTCAATTATTCACCTTGACTTGAACTACTTCACTTCTTACAGCGATCTATTTCCAGGAATACCAGAGCGCCTTATTGCATTCTAGGTTACCAGGTAAAATCATGTATTGATTTTTAGTTTTCTCTTTTGTTACTCCACTAAAAGCAAATTTCCAATTACTTGTTAGATGCTCAGTGACTCACACAATAAAACCACACAAGAAAGTCTCTCAAGCCTTAAATGCTAGCATAGAGCTTTTCTGCACGCAGGCATGTTAAGCTACTCGTCGCCATATCAACTTGCATCACTTTCAGACGTTTTCACCCTGAATCGCCCTCTTCTCACTTAGCCAGGTTTTTCAAAAATTGGACATTTCCGTTGTGAAATTAGATTTGCCATTCATGTGTTTTTACCCTTGAAACATGGTTTTAACTTTTTGACCATGGATTTTGGTAAAAACCCTTCCTGTCTCAACCCTCTTCTCACCTGATTCCTCTTGTACTCGTTGACGGACATCTCGAAAAGCTGAGCATTCATTATCCCGATGCCGCAAAAGGTCAAGTAGTTTTTGAACACCTGCACAGTACGTAAAACAGGAAATAAATTGAAAAGAGATATCAGAGCATTACAACCACTTTTGACAGCTCAAAATCAATAAAGGGTTGATTATTTTCTCTTTCAAATCAATTCTATTGTTTGTGTTTTTATAAAGAATTAAATGAATAATGAACTTTCAGAATTCTGGATTTGGGAAATTGAATAACAATAAATACATATATTTTGTTGTACGATGAAAAGTACAATTTTCTACTTTCTGCATTTAAAAGAATAAATCAAATTAATTTTCATTATTGAACATGAATGTTTTATGCACCAATAATTGCTTATGTGCATCATAAACGAGTTATTCATTTGTTAGTAACGAGCGTAAATTGAAGGATGCCCATATAAAGTATGTGAGTTTCATGCATCATGATAAATTCAATGCAAATAACAATCAATTTTGATATAACAAATCAATAATCAAACCAATAGTGATAAAAATAAATAATTTATGATAACATAATGCAATTAAATGAAATAACTGTATATAGAAGAATAAATAAATGTATAACTGGCAGAATATGTTGCAAGTCACATGTAAAATGTAACAAGAGGTCCAAGGAGCTTATGCTCACATGAGCCAATGAAAGTAGGGCCTCACAATAAGGGACCTAGCTCCAATTTCCTTTGCATCAGGAACATAGGATTTATGGGAACAGTAGGGCAATTTAGGGGTGCTGCTCCCAAGTCCCTGCAGGTGCAGATATCCTATTGAAACAAGTTTAGGTCTACTTCACATAAAAATTATTCCTACAATGTTTACCAGAATCCATACCAGCATTTTGGTATGAAATCATATCTACACTTCATGATATAAAATATATATATATCAGAATATAAAATAAATATATATCAGAATATAAAATAACAAAATTAAGGTAACCATGCATTTTGAAGAGATATCCTTGATTCAAATTAAACAGTTTTCAAAACCATTTTTTCGACAGTTTTCAAGATTTGTGCATATGCGCATTTTATGTTTGCCATGCTCGCATTGCTGTCTGGATGGTGCATATTGAAGGCTGCCCCCATGCCCTCTTGGCTGGGGGCCATATACCCCCATTTGAGGTATTATTATCAAAATTTGATCTCCCTTCCCTGAAGGTAATTCCTACAAAGCTTGGTTAGATAGAATCCAGCCATGGGTTGTGAGAAGAAGTCAAAAATGGGTAAAAAGTTTACTCAGGTGAGCTAATAATGAGCAAGCCCCCATCCTATAATTAAACTGCATAAGAAGCTTATGCAGCCATCTCACAAGAACAAGTTGCACAAACCATTGCAGGGCAAATTCATTTCAACTACTATCCAATACCCTTGTGACCTTTCCCAAGATGTCCTCCCATTGTTGTATAGGTTTATCTCGACATCAATTGGCCGTGACAATAAACATGCACGCATCCTGCCCTAGAACAGTGCTTCAATCGTCCTCTAAGTGTTTTTCTGGAAAGCGAAATCTTGGGTCTACCTTAGCTACTCAACAGTGTTTGCATAGAGCTCATCCCTCAGTGTGATTAACTTGCTAAGACGTAGAGAAATGTTTTATAATGGTTATACATGGACATCCCATTCTATCTTTACTACATGGGTATCAAAGGGAAATCTGACTTTTCCTATGAAATAGTAAAAAGATAAAAATGTCCTGATAACTTTGTATTATTTATGTGAAAGAGCAATCCTCTTCAATATGATAGCAATTATGTTAAAATATTGTTACGCAGTAGGAGTATGAATATTTTAAAATGTGTATCGATGTCAAAAGTAGTTTGCATGCACCGAGAAGTAATGTACATGTACATAGAAAAGCCACAGCACCTTGCTCGAGACTCCCAGACCAATTCCACTCAATAAGAGAAAAACATGTAGTTGGGTGTGTTGTCAGGCACTGATACTGAGCATCACCCCATGTTCATTTATGTAACATTAGTTAATGAAATAGGACACAGGGATTAAAAGACAGAAATTTAATGAAAGCAGAGAGAGGTTCATTAAACTGTCATTTAAAGGTCAACATGTTGATAAACAGATCACACCCATGTGAGCATATCAATTTTTACAACCCAAGACTATATATTGTACATGTAGTTCAATAATCCTCGCAAGTTTAATGATCACAAATGTAGTATTATGAAGGAAGAAATCTTTTAAATAATGTTTTATAACAAATCTATTTTTTTAATAGAGGAGACTTGGGTTTAATTTTTAGCACAAGCACACCTTGTAAAAAACTTTTTTTTTTTAAAGTGAAAATAAAATCTGAGAATATTGACTAATAACTTTCAAGTACTGATATATTCACAATGGCTATATGAACATATATTGATACAAAATATAAATTGCACAAAAGAAAGTAGAATAGTTCAAATTTGCATGCCGAGAGCTAAAAGGGCATTGACTTACAAGGCATTAACTAAAGCACTAGCACTTACCTAGAATCAATGCCCTCTCAGCTCTCAGCAGAAATTATAGATGAGGCAAAGATAATTGGATATTCTTCATATACTAAAACATGTCTTTAATATGAAAAATAAATGAGGCAAAACTATTTCCAATGCCATCCTTCACAAAGATGCCATGTAGAAAAGATAAACGATGAATTTTAGGCTATCCTTCAAATGAATGTCTGAAGTGAATTATTAGACCCCGAAGCAACACTGGTGTAATGATTAAGTGCCATGAGATTATAAATAATTAATGATAATCACATTTGTGATTTATACAGCACATACAGCTGATATTTAAACATGCTTTACAATGAGGGGGTAAATTATAAAAGACAAAATTTTGATTATTAAGATTGAATTCATACGTAAAATGGCAAATATCATTAGAAAGAATTCAAAACTGTAGCATATTCAAAGCTGGACTATATGATCATAGACTCTACAATGATTTGGAAGGAGGAAAGCAAAATACAGAATCAGGGGATAATGATATCAAATTGCTTTTAAGGTTAAGCGATCTGAAAAACATCTCACTTCATTTAAGTATCTTAGGACAAGTGTGAGGGGATAAATACAGAACATGTCTTCTGCTGCATAAAGGTTACCACAAAATATTCTTAGTAGAGCAGATAACTTAAAATGAATTCAATAGTGATGTAAAACATAGTGCATGTACATGTACCAGTTCCAAGCCTATATTCCTTTCTTTCTGACCACGCTCCTTTATTACCTACCCATCTTCTCCCTTCCAATCCTTCTCCTTAATCTTTCCCCACTATCATTACTCTCCCCTACATATCTCTCTTGCCCATCTCTATATCTCTGTAACTAACTCTCTTTCCTAATAATCTCTCTCCCTCTGTCTGCATGGGAGCACTGTTCATCAGCTGCAGAGTGCTGGGAGGTTTGGAAGGCATAAGCATTCAACACAGAACTCACGCCCTTGTGGTTATTACCTTACAATATGGACTGCTGAGAGCAACAAGGGCTCATGTACATGGACATGGAGGTAAACATCCTTCTGGTTCTATTTGGACAAATTATACTCCTGTCTACAAAGGCCAGGTAAAAGAGAGTGGTGGACATGGACAAAGAAAGTGACAGTAGTAAATTCATGTAAGATAACAAAGTCAATTTCATTAATGCATCATGTATTCAATGCAGAGATTATACTAATTAAAAAAATAATAAGGCTTACAATCATGAAAAAACACATGAAAGGCATATGCAAATATTCAATGTCGGATGAAGAAAACATGGAGATGTAATCATTTAAAGTGTAATAGAAAACAATGTAGAGAAAAATTTACCATTCAAGATACATGTAGGACACATGAAATCCTATAATAACAAGCTATACAATGCAATAAAGATACCAGTAATAACTAAAATGAGGTACTTTAATGGGTACAAACAACATCAATTAAATCATTAATGAGTAATTTTTTCATCCTGTAAAGTGTCATTCTAGTGAGTAAATTTCGGCCAAAAGCTTTCAGTCCTGAGACTATTAACATAAAAACAATTTTCATCTCCTTTGAGACTATTCCATGACACTAATTTATTAATTGGAAAAAAGCATGGTACATGTAGGATAGACATGAATTCAGCTTATTTCTTCTATCAAAGGGTGTCCTACTGACTTTTCTCCCATTCTAACCCCTCCAGTCTTACTGGTTGCAAGAGTCAATACTGGGGACTATTTGCTAATATTTGCAAGGCTTTCAAACACATTTGTCCAGCCTGTGTGTCCAATGTTAGGCCTTGTTTCCCGGCCAGTATATTTACGGAGCATGTCCACATGCATGCTGCCAATGCGAATGCCAAGGAGAGAGAGATAAGAGGGGTGGGCTGTTAGAGACAGACAGAGGCTTGCTTGCCCAAGGCATGCAATTAAACCTCTCACGGAATATCCATCAAGGATCAGAGATCTCAATCAGAACCTGGACACAGGAGAAAGCTTCAGCCGGAACATGACAGACTACGTTACCATCTACTGTAGATCGAACCACTAAACATCAAAGCAGATTCAAGTTCAATTGAGTCTTCTTACATGAAAACATTCCCATCAAACACAGTTCTTTGATGATCCTCACCGTTCTTGACAAATTGAAGATGAGTTTTGCAATAGGTTAGGAAGATTTATCATACAGGCAGTAAGGCTATTAAATCTATATCACCACTGCTGGTGATCTCGACAGCGTAATGCAAGGTGAAGGCATAAACAAATGACAAATACATCAAGAGATAAGAGTGTTTTCATGCTGTCAAATGTAGTGCCAATCCCCCAGCTAACACTTTGCAGAATGCATAAAATACAATAATGTAAAGCAAAAATTGTGATAACCTAGATTATACTGTGACAATCACAAATATAGGACAGCTCTATTTACAGCATATTTCGCTAAACCTGAATTTGTTTTCCCATCACATCTTTTCAGCTGTAAAGTGGTCAATTATCGATGCAAAGGTAAACAAAAAATAGTTCTTTGCGTAGTTTTGTACTACTGGAGAAAGTTATGGCGAAAATGAAATGTATACTGCAAAAACCCTGGTGTTACATCAGTAATACTTGGTGTGTGTTTAGCTGCTGGTGTAAATCCTGGTGTTTGAATGATCATTCTAACACCAGGAGAGAGTTAATTCTGTAACATTCATTGGGTGTTAGACTCTAGGTGTTAAGAATGACACCAGCTGGTGTATATTTATCGGGGGAAATCATCACGGATCTTAACACAAAATTGGTGGAAGGACCCAGCCAACCGCAGAGATTACGTGTACGCGCACTATCCGACTATCCCATCAATGCGTATTGCTGTCATAGATTGGTAATCCCATTTCTAGTCATTATGAAAATTGGAAGATTTACAGCCATTTGAATATGTTTTGCAAGTTGCCCTAATAGGAAACCGACTAATAATTTATAAATACATGCACATACTGGAAGCCCTTGTGTTCATCAAATGTATACAACCAATGCATGTGTCTTGCAGCGTGCAAGTTTATTTCATAAAATTGCTTGATAAATTGTTATGATTAAGTGTAAATGCCTATTCATGTGTCGAATAATGGCAGAAGTAATCCTTCTTACACAAAACAATTATATAGTCCCCTATTTTGAGATAAAAATCCATATTTCCCATTTTGAAAAAAATGTTGATTTGCTTGATTTTATCAACTTTAACACACCTGTAGAATAACCTTATCATGTGGACTGGTTTTTTTTTTTAAGTGGATGATTTTGAGTTTACGTAACTTACCAAATAGTTTAAAATTGAGAATGACTTCCTCATTAAGACCAAGAAAAACACTGATCACTCAATAGTTTCAATAGTTTCACAAGACAAATGCGATTAATCTCCTACATGCCTCTACCCTAAATTCAGTCAAGGAAATGGATGTAATTGTTCTTGAAATATCATTATGAAAACAAAAATCCAATAATTACATGTCAACTAACGACTATGATCTTTGACCTTTGACATACGTCCTGAAAAACCTAATCAGATCTTTCTACTATGATGAAACACACTGTCACCAAGTTGGAAGTTCATACCTCCAGTTCATGAGACATCGCGATAACCAGAAAGCGGGACTGACGGGCAACACGAAAACACAATGTCTCCGGCACCACCTTTGATGGACAGAGGCATAAAAACAACTTTAGAGTGGGTCTGAATCCAAGAGGGAAATTGGAATATTGAAGCAATGCCTTTGATGACTTGTGAATAATTTCCTCTATTGTGATATAATATATTACTTGTCAGCGCATTCACAGGTTGTGTTTGCTCCATTTCATGACAAGAAGGTAAGCCTGCCTATCATCCGTTTCAAGGTTTTTGTCACACTTCATTTCCTAGCATAGTTGTTATACTGTTACTACTCAATGCATAATAGGATGTTACTGTAATTTGATCACAAATTTACCAATCAAGAAGAATAAAAAAACAAATCATACATCTCAAAACTATAAACGCCCCCCCCCCCCTCCCGAAAGAAAAATATCAAGGTTAAAAGTAAACTTTCCAAACGTCTAGAATCTTTTTTTAAATCCCAATGCTCCAAAATTAATAATAGCAATATTTTTCTACAAAATCATTGACACCTTCTTTCATTATAAAATTTATATTTTAATTTGACAAACTCATAAGAAAGGGTTCATGATAGATTAAGACATGAAGCACTGTGACAGCAATTGATACATTACATAAATCTTGGAACCGATTCAATAAAAGCATTAGAAATTGAATATGTAAATGATATTGACTAGCAATATGCAATATGGAATATAATGATTTTGCTCTGACTAGCCAAATCAATAGAAAAACAATCCAGTCTTCCTCAGAATTGTTTGTGTCTCAAAAGACATGCACATGCAGATAATGTTGTATGGTGAGAGCCAGGGGGACATAACTCATATAATTGAACAAAGAGTTAACAACCTTCAAACTCTCAACAGATGATATCTGAGATTCTGAGTAAACCCTTGGATTGTTGTAATTGCTTGCTTGCATACATCGTCATATAATCTTGCCTTGTTCATGATTGCATGCCCTAGCTTCTTCAATATCCCTCCAGAGACCACCTAATTTCATATTCCATTTGACTTTCTATTGTTGACTCTTATTGATTCTGTTGCCATGGAGACAACACATAAAATCAATTTTCATCATATATTGCATACAGGTCTGGGCAAAGGAGTAAGAAAACAGATTGATTTTGCCTTCATTTTACTCAGTCTAGTCACTTCTTGCTTGGCAAAGGACACATGGTGTGGAGGACAAACAGTGCAATGTTACAGACATAACAATTGTACATTTGAAGAAAACCAATCTTGAGGACTGTGTCAACATTTTTCAATGATAATTTTGAATACATTTCAAAATACATTATAACACATGCTTGTCGGGTTTAAGAGAATCCCATCATTACATTTATCATAAATATAAGATAAGGAAATATTTGTTATCATGTATTCTTTACTTTCTTTGGACATGTAACATAAAAATCACTTGTAAAAATTATATTGTGTCCAAATTATTGCTACAACTGATTGTAGCTTTGTACAACATAAAATTGAGTCTAAATTACCAATGGTACCATTGATTATAAAGATACATATGATCAAAAGAGATAAGATTTAATTAGGGGAAATACATTCAATCTTAATTTGTCACTGGGCTTTAATGAGTGAGGGGAACTTAAAGGGAATGTGGTTTATATGTGGGCACAGGACGCGAGAAGGGATGACTTTCTTTCACAGATTTTTCTCATTACTCTTGTGATAACATTTTCATTTTCTGATGAAAAGATTTAAGTCACTGACATATAAGCAATAACATCTCTGGCTTTTTGCTGATTTGAATATAAACACAATGTAATTTGTAACAAAAAGAAAGGTAATGCATAGCATCCCTTTAAAAAAAAAATTTATCAATAAAAAGTTATTTCAAACCACTGACTATTTTTTATTTTTGTATAATTATAATTTAGGATCAAACTAAACTGTTTCCACTCCCAAAAGATAAATATATATTTTCTGCCCATGTGTGACTCCAGTGATGTTTTAATCACATAGTTAAATTGGGTATTACATTTTGCTGGGACCTTTAATGTCATAAGGCTGTCTCTATGATATATGCTCATTGAATTTCCAATGATTGAAAAGTTGAGTGAGCTGGGAGAGGAGGAAATATGGTAATTGAAGAATACGTTAGTCTAATCAAATTAAATTTGATAAGTAATGGGCTGGCAATTAAATGGCCTCTGTAGAAATGACTAGCTGATTGCTACAGTTTTAGACTTAGGACTTCAGGCTGAAAGGGAAGTAATGTAGATGGAGATGCGGAATGTAGCGGAATGTAGATAACATGAATAATCCATAAGTGCTTTTCTTATATTGATATAAAAAGATGATCACAGAGAGGTAAATAGTTGATTAAAATGGAGAGGAAGTTGTTATGCTGATACGCAGAAAAATGCAGTCGCACAAATTTCTAGTCGAATTTTCATTGCAACTTTTAATGATCTGTTGTTAAAATGTGCATTTATTCATGCCTTTTTTACCCTTGTGAGCCAAAGCTTCATGATGAGGTGACCCACATCTTTGTGGGAGAGAAAGTACTATTACCCCTACATTTATCACACCACAAATTGAAAGCAAGCTTAAGAAGCTGATGTGGACTGACAGGTATTGCACATCAACAGGACATCATTTATTGGTTAGAATGGATCTGCTTGCTTTTTTCCCTCTCTTTTTAATCTCTCTGTCTGTCTCTCTATCTGTCTATCTCTCTCGTCTCTTTCCCTTTCTCTCTTTCTCTCTCTCTCTCTCTCGCTCTCTATCTCTTTCTCATCCTCTCTCTCTCTCTTTCTCTCTCTTTCCCCTTCTATCTTCTACTTTTTCTAATTTGCCCTCTTTGCCATGCCATGGTTTCTCTGCTGTTGTTCCCAAAATACAATTTACGTTTCTACTTAAAAGAGAAACCTCAAAAATTACCATTTAAATTACCACATTTTTTTTTAAATTCTGTAGGGAATCATCATTATTTAAATATCTAGAGACCCTCTCTCTCTCTCTCCAACGTTCCATCCCTCCCTCCCTCCTTCCTCTCTTTCTCCCCTCCAAGCCTGCCCCCCTCTCCCCTCTCTCGAGGTATCTTCCTCGCAACTTGCTCCAATGTTTCCTCTCCTCTCACTACCCCCTTCCTCCTTTCCTCCCTTCCTGTCAACTTCTTCTCTCCCATCTTAACCATCTTACTATCTTGCTCTCACATTTTCACCAGGCAAACTGAATTGAGAATTTGACTTCCATGCCCGAAGTTTCATGCATGATTGATAATTGGCATGTATCACTTGACTAGCTCCACCTCTTGATTGAAATGAATCCCGGGATGTTTTCATTTAGGCCCGGTGCAACCCCAGTCTCCAAGGAGTTTCAACTAAAATTGCAATTCAGCTTCTAGCTTCCACTCATATGCCTCGTCTCCACTCAACTCCTCTATGCAAATATCCAGTGTTACAGGCACAGAAGAAAGAGCTAATTTACTGGTCCATACACGCATAAACTGCACAGGTTTACAAGTACATTTGAATAGGGTTTCCTCCTACAATTTGGTATGCTTGGCCTTCTGAATTGCGTTATTTCCCCAGCATTCCTTTGGGTTTGAAAGTCATTTTGTAGCATTCAAATTATCAAGACAAGACAAGACTTGAGAAAGAATTTAAGTGCTTGATATGCAAAATCTCTGCACCCTATGACGGCAAGTCAATAGGCATACTGCATGATGTTATTACAGTTCTACTACAGTATGTGGGAGTGTGGATTTTCCTTGTCTTACTTCCATTTATTCCATTTTTTTTCTTCAAATGTGACTTTAAAACTCCACACAACTTGAAAACCTCCTATCTTTAAATTGTCTGGAGTAGTAAACAGGGAAGTCTGGGATCATACATTGATTCATTTTCAATATAGCTATTCTCTTTATAAAGGTTTTTTTCTAGTATGGCAACTACCGGTATGGTAAACATTTTTTTTTTTTGGGGGGGGGGTGAGGGGTGGGGGGGGGGTCTTGCTTCCGTTTTGTGTAGTTTTATTTCTGTAGTGGGGTTTTATTCACAATAGATATCTAAGTATTTGTGTTTCTATGCATAAAGAGTAATTAAAGTATCAGTACTGCTTCAATAAATTGCTGTTTAGAAAAGTTTATGATTGCCATTTAGCCACTATTTCTCTTTCTTTCTTCACTGTTTGATTGCATGCAATAATAATACATGACATAGGAGGCATTGGGGAGTAATGTCTACATTTAGAACACTGCAAGCAATTCCCCATAAATTATCCTTTGGGGGACAATATAACTGCCACATTTTGAATATCGGTGATTAAAATAATAATTTGATATGAAAAGCAATTCTACATTTACCCAGACCTTCATTTCTAGAATTTGGTGGAGCTCTATTAATTCCACTCCTTGTTTTGCCAAGGAGCTCATATTGAGCTCCTCAAATAACTCTCCTGGAAAGAGTGAGGAGCTCAATTTGAAAATTGATGTTGATGAGCAAATGAATAGACACACAAACCTCCCGACACACTCTCGGCAGTAGGAGCAAATTTGAAGAAATTGCCTTTTTAATTGTTGTATAACCAAAGAAATATGAAGAAATTGCATAACATGCGTTCCCGAAACCAAAATCGTACCTCGCACACACACTCTCACCATACCACGAATGGTCCGTCGTGGGAGGCGAGCAGGCTGGAGTTTTTCAACGAGACCAATGCAGTTTCGGAGTTTTGCAGCACGCAATTTTACCGGGACTCGCAAGGTTCGTCGTGGGAAGCTGGCCGGCTAGCTTTCTGCCGAAACAACGCTAGGTCGGCTGCTGGCAAAAAGAGAGTAGCTACGATCGAGAATATCGTAGGTGTTCTTAACTTATCAATAAGATAATTCTAAATTCTATTTAAGATGAAATAATAAACTAGAACTACAAACAAACCTCGACAGATCTCTAATGACTATTTGAATGCTTGTTTATTTCTCCATTTGACGATTTTTTTGTCTTGATCCTTCGATACATTTGTACGTACGTATATGCGTGCGCCAGCGCCACAGCAGCATCTAGCGATTGCATGATCTGAACGTACGTACGTAAACAAAGGGGCGCATTTTCACGGAAACACATGTGCCTTATTAAAGCACTAAATACGTAGCTAGTAGAGAGCTCCTGCGCGGCAAACTGTTTGTGATTCCGAATCACGAACAGTTTGCCGCGTGAGCTCTCTACTAGCTTCGTATTTAGTGCTTTTATAAGGCGCAAGTGTTTCCGTGAAAATGCGCCCTTTACGAATCATTCGTGTATTTTTTCTGTTCTAATAATTTATGGGCGCATTTTCACAGCAAACACTTGCGCCTTGCCGTCTAGTTTTAGATGATTATGGGCGCAATTGGTGGTTTTATTAGCGCAAATTTGCGCCCTGCGCCCGCTTAATCGAAGGCTTGGCGATGTAAGTGGTTGAAATTTGTGACGAAGTTATAGTGTTCATGAATATTTAGTAGGACATGCATTGTTTCGGAGAATGACTGACAAGTTGCTAGAAGCTTAAAATGGCGATTTGTTGACAATTTTGCCGGTGCGATCGCGGCCACAAACATGCACCCTAAACGGGATTTTTAACTGAAGGAAAACATTGAAACCAAGGAGCGCTGTAAACAACTCTCCTGATTATTTTTTAGGAGCGCTGTAGGAGCGCCGGCGCGATCGCGCTCCTTAGAAATGAAGGTCTGTTTACCTCATTTCTTTGATAACAGAGTTTAGACTTTAACCACTGCATTTAACATTTATTTACAGTCATTCATCATGGTATATTTACAAGCTTCATGCAGCTGAATACCACTTCTGTATTTCATAGGATGCTCCCTCAAGCTATTTTATATTATATCCCTTCTATGAATATTCATGAGTTTTCTAAATACATGATTGGTCAATTGGTGGTAACGTGATAAAATATAATTTCACTATTAGAAACAAATCTCTGCTGGAGCTCCGAATATTTTCCACTATTTTTTCACGGGCAGAACTGCGCATGCTCTATGAGATTTTCAGGTAGATAAGCACTGTGACATCACATCATGTTCTGTCAAAAGTAATGCGCAATTAGCGCGTCTCATTAAATGCGCGTTAATATAAGTGTGCGCAGGTTAAATTGAATTCAAAACTTCTCCAATGTGGGCGACATGAGAATAAATTGTCAGCATTGTCATTGATAGCGCGTTAAAAATTTATGCCAGCCAATCATTAATTCAAACGTTCGGATCGTAACGAAATGATATAAAACAAATATACCAAGCATTTAGTTCGTACGAATAGTGAAAATTATATATCTTTGGACAGACTGGCAATAGTTACTATTTTTTCGTCGGGGCTTTGCCCCTCAAAAAGAAATAGTACTGTGCCAGTCCCTCCTGAGATATACAATTTCCACTATTCTTTCTCACAGCTTCGTATATTTGTATAATATCCAGTATATATATGCAGCATAACATAAACATAGTCATCGCAATCCAGCACACCCAGAATGAAGCATCAAAGGGCATATTCATGGTGCCACATTCATCATGTACTAGGAGGACCCGTGGAAAATCCACGGGATTCTAGGGGAGGGCCGGGTTTGGGGGGTTAAATAGATAGAGGCCTATGTGCTATCGAAAATAAAATTAGATGATTTTTATGTAGACAATTTTTATAATATATGCTGTTTGACCATGAATGGCGCACCGTAACAAAAACTATGTCAGGTAGGATCTCGATAAGTACGATTTATTTGCATTATTATTGTTGTGATTTCAATGTAGTTTTCATGAAAAGAGTAAAAAAGCAGCTTGGATTATGATTTTGTTGGCATTCACAAAATTTGTATAATAATTTTTAAAGTATAGATTTTACGCGAAAAATCGGACGGTTTGTGCCAATAATGTAGCAGCCAGCTGCATGCAGTGCACAAATTGACTCAACTGTGCGTGTGACTGTGAGCGTAGAATCCAGTGAACAATTTTTTTTTTTTTTTCGGGGGCTCGATCTATATCAAATTTTTGGGAAATTTTCGGGGGTTACTTTTTCAACTTTAGGGGGCTCTTTTTTCTTGGGCTTATTTTTCATTAATTCATTGAAGGATAGTTTATTTAGTTTGGTAGCGTAGTGTTACATAAAAAAAGGCGTACTTTCTACGCCGAAAGTACACAAATTGTTTAAAACATGAATTGCTTAAAACCTGTGAGCCTTCGGGGGTTCGGTTCAGCCCTTTGAACCTGTGGACACCACGCCTGCACTTAACTCGCTTTGAGCTACCTAACCCCCCCCCCCCCCATACTTTGAAAAACGTTTTAATGCATTGATTTTATGCAAGAACTGTATCATAGTAAAAGTATTATGTTTTTAAACGACCATGACGACTGTCCGATTTTCTTGTGTTTAGTTTGGTAGCGTAGTGTTACGTAAAAAAGGCGTACTTTCTGCGTCAAGTTTCTACGCCGAAAGTACGCGAATTGTTTAAAACATATTAAATTGCTTAAAACCTGTGAGCCTTCGGGGGTTCGGTTCAGCCCTTTGAACCCGTGGACACCACGCCTGCACTCAACTCGCTTTGAGCTACCTGACCCCCCCCCCCCCCCCGCCCATATACTTTGGAAAACGTTTTAATGCATTGATTTTATGCAAGAACTGTATCATAGTAAAAGTATTATCATGTTTTTAAACGACCATGACGACCGTCCGATTTTCTTGTGAAAACGTTCCTTTGAAAAATGATTATCGAAATTCAGTATACAACTATGCATGGCTATAATAATCACAATCTAAGCTCAGGTTTCATACCTGTATTCACGAAACTACATTGAAATCGGGGCAATAATAGCAATTTCGAAGTGTTGTTTACTCTCCTCACACCATGTACCATGTGCACAGGCCTAGCTACTCCGGTCACCGCTACTCCAGGCTCACACACTCAGCTCCGAAATCACCGGCGATCGACAGCAGCGCTCAGCTGCAGTGCAGTGGCAATACACCACACGTGTGTACGTGTGGACTCAAGGCGTACTATCACATCTATTTGCGCTATTACTGTTGTGATTTCGATGTAGTTTTCATGAAAAGACCAATAAAACAGAAGCTTGGACTATGATTATGTTGTCATAGATCACAGAATTTGTATAATTACTTTCAGAGTAAAGATTTTACGCGAAAATAGGTCCATGGTTTGGCAATCCACCACGCCCGCCGTGCTCTCGTCCGCCCGTCCTCCCCGGCACCCCGAAACCGCGTTTAACGGCATGGACGTCGATCGCGGGGTCGAGGTGGCACGCGGGTTACGGGAGACAGGCCTCGTGTAATTGTGCCGCCCTCCCCGCGCCACGGCGGAGGCGGGCGGGGTCGGGGAAAGACGTTTTTGAGGAACCGTTTTGTACCCGTTTGGACCCCCCGCGGCGATTAGTGGTATTAATAATATAGATTACTCCAATGCCAGTAGTAATCGTTGATGTATGCACAAAAACCATGACAAATGTGACATATTGTAATCAAAATTGATAAATGCATATTGCATTTATTGCACCGGAATATGTCTCAAAAGCAGGAGAGTGCAAAATCCCATAAATTTGAAATGGCTGGTGAATACATATATCTATCTAATGGTCGATTACAATGACTGGATATAATTTGAATTTATCCTTTGGAAAGCAAATATATGATGCATGAGTGATGCTGACAAAGAGAAGGTTCCACAACACATGCTCCAGTGACTGCAGCTTTGAAGTCAATTTTCTACACTAACTGAATTGTTTACTTCAGCATCAAAGCATGGATGAAGAACTATACCTGCCTCCATGAAGGCCCGACCCTAACTCTAAACCTAACCCTAAACCTAACCTGATATCTAATCGCAAACCTAAGGGCTCATTCAGATAGGATGTGCTAAACCACTGCAAAAAAACGCCATGTTTGTTTCATGTGTAAATGCGCAACCGTCCTACGTGTATTTACTTGGCTCTGTGTTGTAAGATGCAGAAATGTGAAGCGTAAAACACTTTACATCATCAATTTTTAAAAGCCATGGTTTACCATCTCATATCTAAACAAGGCCTAACCCTTTCGCTCCATGTGTAATGAAATATAGGTTGGAGTGAATGTCAGATCAACAAAGAAAAAAAGGTAACCCAACCATACCATATGTTTATATTAACAAATATTAAATAAAATCAAATAAATTAAAATAACTGACTTGTATTCAATACTAGTATTTCATGGCACAACTGCAAAGAGTCAATGGATTAAGGCTGGAGTTTAAAAGAAATGGATACCTAAATGTAATGCACGACAAGTATGACTGTACAGTGGTAAATGCTTGACGTGCAAACACCTATTTACTCAATTTGATTAAAAGCCATTTGTGCTTGCAACTGAGACTCTGTTTTCTAATGTCTGATCGATAGAATAGCATTACACCACAGAGAATATTATAATACATTCTTATGAGTTCAATATGCCCTGTATTTATGAAAAAACATGTAGTGATACATTAAAGTACTAGAACAACATTTTTAATGTAGGACAGGGTATTTGCTTGAGATTAAAAGAGTGCTGTTTCCAAATCAACACTTTTTAAGTTTAAGAACTGTCAAAAAATAGGTTTCTAATGGGACACAACTGATCTATGATCTAGTAGAATTACCAAATCGTCTGCTCAAAGCCATGAGGGAATTAACTCATATCCTTTTACACAGACAGGATGTTTTACTAGTTATTCCTTTTTCTTGGGCTCTACCCTTCACAAAATGTATGTATTTTTTTAAGGACACTATGCAATGTTCATTGTGGTTCAAAACCCACTCTTTTCACCAAAGAAATAATTTAAAGGTACTGTTCAGAATGTATGAAGTCTTATTCTGTGTTTTAATTCTGCATAAAAATATAGTGTAAGCTGTTGGGAAACTATGTTTTTACGTGTATTAAAAGCAAAATTATCATTTATTTACTGACAGAGAATATTGTGTCCTTTTGTTAACCTTGAAATATACTTGTGGTTTGAAAAGATCAAAATAATGAACAACACAGCGAAACCGGGGAAACTGCATGTACTAATTTCTTCTCTGTTTTTTCCCCTCATAGAATTAGAAAGACAGGACCTCGCCTTGCCCCCCCCCCCTCCCCCTCTCTCTCTCTCCCTCTCCCTCTCTCTCTTTCTCTCTCTCTCTCCCTTTCTCTCTCTCTCTTTCTCTCGCTCTCTCTCTCTCTCTCTTCTTTCACATTATGATTTTTTTTTTGCATAATATTTCAAAAACTCATATGATGTATTTCTTGTACTAACCAATATAAAGCAACATTCAGAGATTATAACAAGTTAGTAATTAGTTGATTTGAAAAAAAATGCAAATTTGAATTAGTGTTAGAATGGTTCTTATAATGAAATGATTTCTAAATGCAATTTTAAAGGTATGAAACTGAAGAAATTATAAATTTATTTACTTACAGATAATAACACATTTTTTAACGTTAAAATGTTGATTAACCTTTAAATGGACCTTTTTTCCCTTTAAAACTAGAATATACTATAGAAACTAGATGGAATTCTACTGCGCGCAGTCGAAAATGATGCCTCCGTTATAGAGCAATTTTACAAACCAAAACAGAAAAAAAAAATTGAATTCACGTTCAATGGTAATCCATTGACAGGTTCTCAGAATATTGTGATTACAAGCAATTTCTCATATACATATATGACCCTTTGATCTTTGACCTCATGACCATAAAATCTACTCAGTTCATTGGCTCTGCAAGATGTTCTGAGTTAAATAGTAATCCATCTGTCAGTTGTAATGAGAATGCGTTCACAAGCTATTTTTGCATACATAATGGGCCCATGACCTTTGACCTTATGAACCAAGAATCTACTCAGTTCATTGGCTCTGCAAGTAACAAACATGACCTAATTTTGGCATGAATCCATCAATCGGTTCTTGAGATAACGCGATCACAAGCTGTTTTTGCATTCATAATGTGCGCTGTGGCCTTTGACCTTTGACCTACGTGCTCCAAAATCTAATCAGATTGTCTTCCTATGGTGATACACACTATCATTAAGTTTGAAGTTTAAATCTCCAGTGGTTCTTGAGATATTATAACAATCTCAATGTATGGAATTTCATAAGTTGACCTCTGTGACCCTTGACCTTTGACCTACGTGCTCCAAAATCTAATCAGATCGTCTTCCTATGGTGATACACACTATCACTAAGTTTGAAGTTTAAATCTCCAGTGGTTCTTGAGATATCATGATAACAATCTCAATGTATGGAATTTCATAAGTTGACCTCTGTGACCCTTGACCTTTGACATACGTGCTCCAAAATCTAATCAGATTGTTTTCCTATAGTGATACACACTATCACTAAGTTTGAAGTTTAAATCTCCAGTGGTTCTTGAGATATCATGATAACAATCTCAATGTATGGAATTTCATAAGTTGACCTCTGTGACCCTTGACCTTTGACATACGTGCTCCAAAATCTAATCAGATCGTCTTCCTACGGTGATACATACTATCTCTAAGTTTGAAGTTTAAATCTCAAATGGTTTTTGAGATATCGCGCTAACAAACTCAATACAAGGAATTTCATAAGTTGACCTCTGTGACCTGTGACCTTTGACCTACGTACTCCAAAATCTAATCAGATCGTCTTCCTATGGTGATAAATACTATTCCCGAGTCTTAAGTTTAAATCTTAAATGGTTCTTGAGATATTGTGATAACGGGACGTACGGACGGACGGACGTACGGACGGACAACCCGAAAACATGATGCCTCCGGCACCACCTTCGGTGGCGGAGGCATAAAAAGCCCCTGTCAGCCCTAAAATAGCCCCTGTGGACATTTGTTCTCTCAATTAAAAATAGCTCTTATGAAAGAAAGGTATTTGGAAGTTGGTTAGGCTGATAAATTGATACATTTTCAAATAATATTGGTGGTGTTAAAAAAAGACTGCATGGAAAGATCAAGTGAAGTAATTGCATTCCCCATTTATTTTACATTTCAGAGGGTAAGTGCCTAACCCTTCCCTTCTCACCTCCCATATCATATTCTGACTCACTGGATCAATGACACTGGTTGCAGATACCAACACATTATTACATGAGATATGACTTATAAATACATACGTTAAATACTATACTAAGAATAGTAATTTAAAAATCTTTACATTCTGTATTTAAATAGAGAGTTTTAATGTACAGTCTGAAGTACTATGAAAAAGTCGTTTATCTGTTGAGATTTGTCAAACCTGTGTTCATATTGTAAATAAACCTGACAAAGTCCTGGGGTGGTATCCTAAAGTTGATCTTAGGAGTTGATCTCAAGACCAACTTTATAGACCTCTCTAAGAAGTAAGATCGGCAAAATTGGTATTCTCTATGTTGATCTTAGGCCATTGAATTCTTTTTTTAGGGCCGCATCTTATTTTAAACATTTTGTTTAAATAATTGTTTTCTTCTTCAATGAATAAAAACATGAAAATCATACTGTTAAAATGATCAACTTTTGATTAGAAATAAAGAAAACAAAAATTCTGGCAGCCATCTTGGAAAATAGCCCGAATGTCAGGTAGTATATTCGCAATATTTGCACCTCCTTCCTATTTTTGAAAAAGGCAGGATGCTAAACATTTTTTTTTTAAATGGCCTTAGGACGATCTTAGCATGAATAATAATTACTGGTAATTAATCTGTGCCATGAAGATGTAATCTAACCAACTTGGTGCGTGGCTTTGGCTACTCGAGTTTGATTGTTCACTATTAAAGTGTGCGTTATCTTGTCTTATGCGCAAGCGTTTGTGTATTATTTTGATGGCTAAGACAGGGTACGGTAGTCTTAAAGGGATCGTTTAACAATGTTAAATCTGAGATGCACAGCCTTACGTGTTATCAGTGTCTGTGATGTGGTTGAAGCCCTAAAACAATTGCGCTTCAAAATGATCAAGAAGTGCCTCAAAAAATTTAAAATTTTTGAGTGACCGGTTTTACCATACTCGTTTTCCCTAATAGACTGTAGTGTTATGAAATCGTTTGGGAAAAGCAAAATCTGATTTTGATTTTCAATCATAAATATCTTGATAATCAGACAGGCGATCGGCTTGTAAAAATCATGGGGTTCCTGACTGACCTAAAGGTTTAATATTGCATCATGAGCTAAATCAAGGATTTTTTTAAAGGATCTAAAGACAAAGTTACCGGATCCCTTTAAAGGCCGGCTGTAATAGTTCAGCCAGAAGGGATTAGACCACCCAGCGAGGTCACTGTGACAGGTGGCTATCTCATTAACTCAGCTTTCAATTAATATAACAATCATGGGGGACCAACAGGCACAGTTTTTTATATAGAGGGAGCAAGTAGCTACAAGTAGTACAGTGTGGCTTTATGTTTAGGAGCATGTTGATCCTAAATGTGGTTACAGAATACGTCTTATCTTAGGACAGGTAATTTACATAAATGTGCATACACTAAAGATCAACTTTTTGGAGTTGATCTTATCTTGAAAAGTTGTAGATCTTAAGATCAAGTTTAAGACTTGCTCTTTAATTGAAATTTTTCCTTACAGAATGTCACCCCTGAAGGCTATGAAGATTAAGAAATCAACTCAATTTTGAGGGATCATACAAAGTAGTGCATTTAAGTAACATAAATTTAATCATGGAAGAAACCCAAATGGCTGATCCTTGTAGCATTTTTCTCAGTAAAAGATTTCCCACCTAGTAAAACTAGTTGTTTTGTCACTATGTTATGGGAGTTTACCATTGTATTTTTCTGGGCCATCCTGTATATTGAAGGTTAACATCATGTTGCCATGTCCACATTGTGAATTTTGCTAATACACTCACATTGTTTAATAAAAGGTTTAGAATTATATGTGAATCAAAATGATTTTAAAACTGAAATAATACTTTTTATTGCAATCCTTATAGATAACTAAATAGAAAGATGAAAGAAAAAAGGGCAAAGGTGAGAAACAGAAAAGCATGCAGTCTTAACATACATGTTAAAGGGATAGTTGAGTTTTGGTATAGAGGGCGCTACACAATTGTTTTTTTGTGAAGAAAATGAAAAACTGAGTGTCAAATTTGAAAGAGCATACAATTTAAATGACAAAATCATTTTTGTTTGGTCAAAATCAGTTCAGATACGGCTGAAATATCCATAAATATAACCATTTTTTATATTTGTGGGGCCTCGAAAATATTAAATAATTCTTAACTAGCCGATGCTTTTAAGCAGTTGCTGATGATCTCTCTATTTAATCATTATTTTAACAAAGCATAACATGCTCAATTGTATTATCAAAATTGGATGAAACCGATGACTTTTTAGAGAACTCTCCCATGTGGTTTAACTGCTCTTTTTAATTGTTAACAGGCTTATTACCAAGTCCTTTGTAATTTTTTGTATACCTCTCGAGCATGGTGCAGTTATTAACTACTAGTTTTTAATGGTGCAGGTTTTGGTTACTAAAATTCAGTTTGACAAAAACTGTACTCTCTATACCAAACCCAACTATCCCTTTAACACATAGTACATGCCCAGGGCACATGTCTAGGGGATGTATGAGCTGTAGTTTTGATTGGCTAAAGCTTTGCACCAGAATCTTGTGCAGACAAAGAAGCACCTGTGCCTGTCTAATTTACATATACTTTGCATATAGGAGGGAAAAATAAAGAAATTTCATTGGCTAAGAGTTTTGTCCCAGGATCTATCTATTTGAATATGATGTTTGATTGGCTTTCAGATTTGCTGCAGGATCCACAGACAAGGAAGAAGTTAACCAAATCTGCGCATGTCTGATAGGCTTGTGATTTGCATATTAGGAGAGTGATTTGCATATTAGGAGGGAAATATGAGGGATCTTTTATTTGCATGATAGATCTGATTTGCTATTTAAGATCCACAAAGAACCAATAGCCTCAGCTTCTTTGATAAGTTTATGTTTTGCATATGCTTTGCATATGAGGAGGGAAAAACAAATGATTTAACTGGCTAAGAGTTTTTGCTTTTGGAGCTACCCATTTGCATCTAAGATTTTATTGGCCATACAT
Source organism: Strongylocentrotus droebachiensis (assembly GCA_035222895.1). Taxonomy (NCBI): domain Eukaryota; kingdom Metazoa; phylum Echinodermata; class Echinoidea; order Camarodonta; family Strongylocentrotidae; genus Strongylocentrotus; species Strongylocentrotus droebachiensis. The sequence continues at coordinate 55,720 of JAVYIG010005153.1, forward strand.
TATTGTCTTAGGATCCACAAACAAAGGTAGACATAAAATGTCTGATAAGTTCCTTATTTGCATGTGTAAGTTTATTGGTCCGTTATGGCACTTGGAAATTTGATTGGTTATGGACGAACTTCTAATTAGTATATTTAGTGCCCAGGATCCTTCCAATTAGTATATATAGAGGCTAATTTTACAGTCAGTTATCAATTTTTGAGAGTTCAACATCAGAACATCCTAGCATCAGAGAATCTAACAGAACATCCTAGCATCCAAGCATCTGAGAATCCAACAAAACATTTTAACATCCGAGCATCTGAGAAGCCAACAGAACATCCTAGCATCCGAGCATCTGAGAAGCCAACACACTTGGTTAGTATAGTCCTGTGAATATGACCTGTACGAAGAATTCTGGGCTAGTACGTGCCGAAGCAAGTGGCTGAAGTCCAACAGTCCTAATAGGGCGTACGAATACAGAATTCCGGTCATACACAATTGAAATAAAAGACACGGTGCCTAGTATAGGAGTATGGTGGTGCGACCGAGCATAGGCTCAACACAAGTAAGTCGCCAATGCTCCCTACAGAACGGCACTAGGACAGGACCTAACAATATGGTAGGGACTAGGGTTAACATAGGGTTAACATAGGGAAAGCATCTAAGTTCATTGCATACAGCATGTACCAGGAGTTAAATAGATCTCTTTGCATTTTTTTCATTTCAATATCTCAAGAAGCATTTCATGGATCCTATTGACATTGAAATTGATAGCCAACAAGCATAAACTACTAAAGTCATTGGTTGGTATGGTTTGATTTATTTATATTTACTCACACTAAATGATATATCAAGTTTATCAATCTCTAAACAAATTAGAGAACTAGTGTGCTTATAAATCGAAAACTGACTTTGAATCTGATCAACTGTTATTATTGCCAAATACCATGGAAATCTGAAATATCTATAGTGATCTACAGTTGGCCAACACTAGATATAAACAGCTACTATACATTCACTTGCCTCTTATAGGTACATGGTGTCATACAGTTGTATCTATTCTGACTGGTTCAAGACTTCTATAAGGTGTACACATTTATTTTATTTATTTTTTTTACTATAACTTTCCCCTGAACTAGTATTCAAATTTAGTGTGAATTGTGAAGAAAAACAACAACAAGCATATATAGTTTTTGTTTCAATGTGAATGGAATCGATGAAAAACTTTTTTAGCCATTGAAAATGAAAAGTGAAAAGAATTCTATTGACTGGTGAGTCACCCGTGCCCAGAGAACCCATGCCAGATGCAATGAGCTTGTGCAACACACATAAGTCTAATAAAACATTTGTACAAATAAACTTAATCATACAAATAATCTGAAACAAATGAATCCCACGAACTAGGGCTATTCTAAGCTTGTTAAATTGTTTGAAAAGTAATATAAACTGTCTAGGGGGCAAGTCCCCCCAAATAGTTAGAAGTAGTAAATATTCCTTTTGCAAGCCTTGAGTTAAAAAAACATTCTATAAATCAGAGAGCAATGGACTGTAAAGCTGCATGGAAAAACTAATTAACTGCTCTTATTAAAGATAAAGTTGAGTTCTGGTCATGCGATTGCATTGTGAAAGAAACAGTGTTGAATCTATCATAAAAAGTTGATCATGTAGCATATATTAAAGATTGGTGTGGACTGCTAGGCTCTGGAGTCATCAAAATGATTAGAAATTTGGCCCAGTCTTGGTAACGTAACAAGCACAGAAAGATGTATATGGGACTACACAAACATGTGGCATAAAAATCTGGCCTCATCTTAAAGTTGCTCAACTTGTCATATTTAGAATATTAAGGCATTTGAAGAGCCATGCTTTTCAGGGAAGATTTTTTTCTCTGATGTTCTTTTAGATTTGCATTTACAATGACAATGCTAACAAATTAATTTTCACCTCTTCCCAGAACTCGACCTTTTCTTTAAAGTGACTAGGTAGCATTGTTGAAGGTTGATGAAAAAACTGTAATTTTTGTATGAAATGTTATTTATTATATTCTACTGTACTAACCCTCTAACATGCAAAATATCCTGGAAAAAAAAATCAATTTGTATCATTAATAATGTCCTGTTTTTACTCAAACTTTCAGATTATCTTTAAAGTACAAGTCCTTCCAAAAATAACTGACTTTTAATATAGGAGTAAAAATGTGACAAACCATCGAAAAAAGTTTGAGCAAAATCAGATAACTAATAAGAAAGTTATGAATTTTTGAAAAAGTATGTAAAACTATGGAACAATGGAAATCACTACACAAATTGCCAATTCGGTTATCAGTTTGTGAAGTCGTGTCCTCACTATTTATTAATTGCTTTATGTAGTTTAATCTCATTAATTTCGCTTTTTATCCCCCAAAACTTGATTTCCCCATGTTATATGATTTATATCATATTGCGTGCATGACATTTCACACAATCTTTTATGAACTTTGAATAATTAATACTACTTTCGTTATTGATTTTTATTTAAATGGTTTATCAAAAGTCAAATTTTTCATGATTTAACTAGAAAAAAAATAGTCTTTATTAGTGCATCCTCACACAAAAATATTGCTATTAATCCAACTTGGATGCTGGAGTGAAGAAATAAGATTTTTAGGGGGAAAAAGGAAATTTATATTATCAATATAAAGATAATAATTAGATGACGTCACAGACTTATGAGTGAGTTGCCAATTTATCTAGTGATTTTCAAAGTTTGTCATGTCATTAAAAATTCAAAACTTTCTTATTAGTTATCCGATTTTGCTCAAACTTTTTATGATTGGTTTGTCTGATTTTTCTGCTTCTATTGAAAGTAAGTTATTTTTGGAGTGGACTTGCCCTTTAATTGTACATCTAGCATTGATTCATCTGAACAATGTTACCAAGTCCCTTTAAGTCTTGCTTTTTGTAATGTTTGTTCAGAAACATTGCATTATAAAATGAAATACACAGCAGTATCTATTTATTTGTAAAAGGGTATTTGAGGCCCCCCCCCCTAGACAAGTTTTGTAGGGCAATAAAAATTGTTGTGCTTTCAGCAATGCCACTTCATGTCTTTTTTGCTTGAACTCTTGGGTCTATAAGTAATATTCCCCTTTTTAGACTTGATTTATCATTTTTCAAAACTGAAATTTACCCCTTTTAATAACTGTAAGTATCAGGAGTCATAAAACAATGTAATACATTTAGATTTAGAAATGAAACGGACAGTGGCAATTTGTCAATAACTCTTTTGAAGTTTTATGGAATATTGTAACATTTAACTAAAGAAATAAGCAATTAAAAAAAGAAAATTAGATCTCTTCGTTTGCATAATTTCCGAGGCGGGTGCTGAATTTTGTGATGATCGGCTCGCATCTTTAGGAGGGGCCCACAGATCACCCCCCCCCCCCCTGAAAGCTGAAAACACCCCTATTTCGTAAAGGTTAATATATGAACTTTATATTTGATATGTGTACAAATCGGCGTACAAATCACCATAGAAAGATGATCCGACTAGAATTTCGAGTAGTTAGCTTAAAGGTGAAGGTCATAGAAGTCATTTCTGAAAAATTTTAATGGTAGAGGAATGTAGTAGATGGAGTGATTTGTATAAGGGGCTTTAATCCTTTAGCAGAAGTCCAGTGCCTCAGTTTGCATGAATTTGTTGAAAAATAAGCATCGCCTCTAACTACAATGTAGGTAAAAATGTCTTATACATGTATACATGTATATTTGAATGGGATCTATTAAATCTATTTTTAATTTCTATTTCAAGACTGTTTTGTCTCGTCGTTCATTGAATAGCTAAACTTGTCTACAGTGTATATCAATTTAGTCTGGTGCTAAGATGTTTAGAAAAGGTAACACTATTGTTGTAAACACACACACAAGTGAGCACAAATTAAAGGCAAAATCGTCATTTAATATCTGATGTTAATTATTTCAGCACACTGAACGGATTTTGCAAAAAATTAGGAGGGTTGATGAAAAAAAAGTGTTAGGATGGGAGTCTAACAACGGATGATGAACAACAGCAATTGAATATGCCCCAGAAACAGAATTCATGAAAATGACCCCCCCCCCCAAAAAAAAAAAAAAAAAAAAAAAACTCTTGTGACTTTAAATGTGTGCTCTCTCATGCATAGCCTTTGGACAAGGCCCACATGACAAAGATGCTTTATATTGAGTGAAAGAATAACTGCTGCTGATTGGGAAGACTTATATTTTCAACAACAAAAAATGGTTAAAAAGTTATGCCCTTTTGATTTAGAGGGATTTAGTTTGCTGTTGAATTTATTTACCAGGAAGAGTACCATAAAAACATATATTTTAACTGAAATTCAGATAACATGTCGATATCAATTCTTCTTTTTTTGAGGGGGGGGGGGTTAAATAAAGTTGTTAACATAGTACTTAGGAAATATTGAAATAAGTTATTCTACCATCTCTTACAATATTATTTGTTTTAATATTCAGGACAAGATGGACCCCATCTTGGAAACTACCGAAATTATCCTGAAAGCAATGCTCATCAGAGGAGACTGTTACACAATGGAAGTTGACAAGATCCTAGATGTGGGAGCAATTGAGCAAATCAATGTTAAGGCCGAGAGAATTGTTCAACTAACAGAACATATTGAGATGAAACTAAAATATCTGTCAAATGAGGTGAAGGAGTTGAGGGCAGAGATGAAGCAGATGAAGCCACAGAAGTAAAAAAAAAGAAAATGATTGTATAGTAATAAAAAAAATCTATTAAAGACATAACATAACATTGTAGGCATATAGTTGTAAAAAAAAAATCAAAGTCCAGAAGAAATATGTATATGGATAGCTTAATATTTACTCAAAAACCCTGAAACCAACAAAATTTTGGAATGAAACACTTTAGATAGGTCAAAACAGAGATTCTGAGTATTGATTCTCGTCGTTATATTAAAGGGAAATTACGGTTGTCGTCATGATATTTGAATTGTGGAAGAAACTGTCTCAGAGTAATTGGGAAAGGTTGATCACACTTTACCTAACAATTGTTGTATGCTATAAGGTTTTGGAATCACCAAAATGATAAGAAATTAACTCAATTATGATGAGAGTCACATGCACTGCACACAGAAATGCATGTATGGGACTACATACAACTGTGCAGCCTGCACATTTAGCTGCTTATCGTCATATTATGACTATGAGGGCAATTGAAGAGCAATCATTGACAGTGGACCTTTTTATTATAATATTCTTCCCTAATAGCATATTAATGTGAAAGCTCACAATAATTTTTGTCACCTGTCCCACTGCAGTAGATTACCTGTAAGAATCGATCATTAGATATTGTTATATATCGTTTTAAAGCATTGGTTCAGATTTTCCATATTTACAAATACTTCCCATAGATATTACGATTTGAGACATTGAGATTGGTCTTTCTAATCTACAACTCATGTATGTTAATACCATTTTCAAGTAACAAAATTAGATTTTTTTTTAAATTCTAACAAGGAAATTGAAACGGCCGTTGCAAGAATCGACCGTTAAAAAAAGATTTATATCGTTTACAAAAATTGTGTCAGATTTTCACTATTTAAAAGTATTTCCCATATATATTATAATATGAGACATTCAGATTGGTATTTTTGAAGTATAACTCATATGTTTATACCATTTTGAAGTTTTTAGTAAAATGAGCTTTTTTGAAATTCTAAAGATGTTAGCCAATATCTTTAAATCAAGAGTTACAAAGTTACTCAATCTCTAAAATTAACACACTTCTCTTTGGGAGAATAATAATCAGTGTGAAACTTATTGGAAATTTTCTGGTGGTTTAATTCTGTCTACCGGTATATACAAGCGATGGATAACATACAATGTATAATGTACAATGTATCATCCTTAACAATTGTTTTAACTCTGTGTCATTATGTACATGTACAATGTACCAGGAGGTCAAGAGAATATATTGATATCATCTAATTTCCTTTTATGGGAAGTGATATAGCTGGGGGAAAGTATTCAAATTACAAATACAAGGGGATGTTGGTTTAGTCTGTTTTAGGCTTTTAACCCTGCTTTGTGTCGAATAGGGCTGACAATTTATGTTCATATTTGGACAAAGTTGTCACAAAGTGCCTGGTACATGTATATAGAATGAGGGAAAAGCGCATGGTATTCTGTTTTCTATTTTTAGTACATGTAAGTTGTTCTCTGCAATCGTATTTAAATCATTAACTAGAGAAAACAAAATAATTAAACAAATGGCATTGATGAATCATGTTATGAGAATGTTGAAACTACTAAAAAGAAAGTAAAATCTATATGGGAGAATAATTATAAGTGTGAAACCTATTGGAAATTTTATGATGGTTTAATTCTGCCTACATGTATAAAAATGATGGATAACATACAATGTACAATGTATCATCCTTAACAATTGTTTTAACTCTGTGTCATTATGTACATGTACAATGTACCAGGAGGTCAAGAGAATATATTGATATCATCTAATTTCCTTCTATGGGAAGTGATATAGCTGGGGGAAAGTATTGAAATTAGAAATACAAGGGGATGTTGGTTTAGTCTGTTTTAGGCTTTTAACCCTGCTTTGTGTCGAATAGGGCTGACAATTTATGTTCATATTTGGACAAAGTTGTCACAAAGTGCCTGGTACATGTATATAGAATGAGGGAAAAGCGCATGGTATTCTGTTTTCTATTTTTAGTACATGTAAGTTGTTCTCTGCAATCGTATTTAAATCATTAACTAGAGAAAACAAAATAGAAAAAAATGGCATTGATGAATTATGTTATGAGAATGTTGAAGCAACTAAAAAGATAGTAAAATCTATTTAGGCCTTGCAAGCACTCCAAATTTTCTATGTTGAAAGCATCTATATAAGTATGTTAAAGGAGAAGGAAATATAATATTACCGGAGCATGTATATTGTTTTGTTTTCCTCGTCCTTTTTACTACTCAACAGAAAAATTACACAGGTTAAAGAAAACTTCATATTTTTAAAAAGATTTTTTATACATGTACATTATACATGTAGATTGGTGAAATATCTATGAAATATTTTTGCAAGTCTTTATTTTACGAAACATTTAAGCAAGATTTTATCCCACTAAAACTGACATATTTTGATGCAATGATTAATAAGAAAACATTTTTAGATTTTACTCTCTGCCAGTTGCGTAACAAAAGAGCTCATAATGCAATATTGTCACAGTAGTCTTTGAAATCAAGCAAAATAAAAATATGATCTGAAATAAGTGGCTTTTGTATAACATTTTGTACAAAGTTCTCTATATATATTATTGATGTTTTAAAAGAGATGAGGCAATGTTACAGGTTGATGATAATTTACCAGGGTGTTGGATGCAGAATAAATGTCAGAGTTTAGTATAAGGTTAGCAACAGCTATGTATTAACCGTCATTTATCTTATAGTGTATTTCTCTGAAATTTAAAATTTTTCATTTGTTTAACGCTGGGTATTTTGTACAAAGTTCTCTATATATATTATTGATGTTTTAAAAGAGATGAGGCAATGTTACAGGTTGATGATAATTTACCAGGGTGTCGGATACAGAATAAATGTCAGAGTTTAGTATAAGGTTAGCAACAGCTATGTATTAATCGTCATTTATCTTATAATGTATTTCTCTGAAATTTAAAATTTTTCATTTGTTTAACGCTGGGGTATAGTTTTGGTAAATCTCAAAATATAAACTCAAAGTTTTAATTTATGGTAAGATAGAATGAAAGATTATATAATAAAACACATATCGCTTGAAAATGAGATTTAAAAATCATTACAAATAGGCATGATGTTACGATAATAGTGTCTTTAATGTATATCAAAAGTCAGGGTTCAAGAAAATTAGCAATATTTTCTTTCTGATATAAAAGAACTTCACAGGCATGGATGGGGAGGAGAAATTTCAGGGTAATATGTTTGTACAGCTTTATGATATCAATTAGCTAAATCTATGAAATAATTATTCGGGTGGCCTACTTTGAGGAAAATAATATCACTGCCAATAGAGGGCGCTAACTCTGCTCTAACGGTAAAATTGAAATTTTCACAAAGATACAGCGTGTACAAAATTGTCGTAACGGTCACTTTGCCTTTTTAGAGTTTGAGTATTTCATAAGAGACCAATATAATTGATATTATTGAATCTTACCAAAACTATATAACCCAGCTTTGATGTTAACCAACCTATTGGCAAGTTTTTTCTGGTTTAGTGGGTGTTACCGGTAGTGACAAATAAATGATAACATATCATATGTAGTGTATTATAATAGTAATACTCTTCGTTTTATAGAGAGGAAACTACACTGACATTACATCTTTAAAACTTAATGCTTTTTTGAATAATATAAAACTTGCAAAAGCCAGGAAGAAGAAAACAAATGCTATTTATGATATGTAAGGTTAATGTATTGAAGGCATTGTTGTAATCTTTGTTCTGATATAAATAAAACAAAAAGAGAGGGAAAAAAAACCATGGCACCAATCAAAGCATGTTCAATATAACTTTAAAAGGCCTACAAATTTGTATGTTGTGAAGGCAATAAAAAATTGCACATGCTTTGATACAATGGTCTACGTCCCTGTCGTGGTGCCGGTAACATATTGCTCTCACTATCATCATAAAGATGTGATCTGCTTAATTAAACAAATGCATAACCGAGTAAAATCACGTCTACTTGTGAATCAAAATTGAAATATTTAATTATTTGGTTTTAACAATATTATAAGCAATGCATTTGTGCAGAGACTAAAGGGTGAAAGCAATATGGCTGAAAGACCATCTACATGTAATCTAAGATATGGATACTTTTCAAAAATGATATTACTCAAAACATATCATGGCAAACATTGTACTTATCAAGTAAAATGTTACCACTAAGAGTACTCATCTGTCAGTAATATGCTCTAGTTATGAAAAAGTGGTGTTTTGCAACTTCAGAACGAAAGCAATTTGGGGTACCAAATGAAAGTAGAAATACTCTTTCGTAAAAAGATCAGGTCAATGAATTATAATGAGATAATACAACAAAGCTAATCAGTACATGTACATGTAGCTTGAAATTATGGACAAAAAAAGAAAGAAAAAAAAAGAGAGAGATAAAATGGATGTACATGTACGGTGCTCAATTACAATGAGTCAAATCAAAGCAGTACTCCCATTTCAATGCAATCACCACTTTTTCAGATTGATATGAAATGATAAATGCATGTCAGTCTGATTTAGCTTTCTTTGTTTTTTAACAGCCAACAGCTTGTTTCTCAAGAAACTGATGGATACAAATTGACAGTCCTTCTGATCTGCTGTCCTTTTTACCACTTAAATTGTGAGTATCAAACCGTAGATATTTTACATACAAACAAAAAGAAGAAGCCTTCCAGACTGGCCTAAAAATTGAATTTTTTTAAAATCGTAATAAGAATTAAAAAAAAAAACAGTATTAGAATGTCTCATCTTAAATTTACATAACGTTCTGTTGTTATTTTACAGGACAAAGTACCAGCCATGGATACCTTGAAGGAAATTCAAAGCGCAACACTATGCATTATAGGAATGTGTACTAGAATGAGTGGAGGTCGCTATAATGTTGCTGATGGCATAAAGCGAATTCATGGTTTTGCAGAAGCAATAGATGATAAAATCACAACTACAGACCAAACCATCAGAGACTTGCGTAAAAGAAATTGTGAATTATCGAAGAAGAATTGGAGCATGGCAAAAGAGATCGAAAATCAGAACAAATCATTGAAGAAGGTTGAAGATGAGTTACAGTCTTCTCAGCTTAGTTTGTCAGCATTATATGAAGACACAGACGATGATGACAATGACAGAGAGTCAAACACTCACACAGAATCTGCAGCAACTTCACAGACCTTGTTTCCAGACACGGAAGATGACAAAGAGGTAGAAGCCAAAGCCAAAGCCATGCCAAAGATGGATACAGGAGAACTTTAGAAATGAAAAGAACATTAAAAAGAAAGCCTTGCAGTGCTCCACATTCTCCATGTTGAACATGCTCATACTATGTTTTAAGGAGAAGGATATACAATATTACTGGTTGATGTATATCTTACATGTATACTGTAATCTTTATTTTTTTTTCTTGATTGGTTTTAATATTCAACACAAACATTGTATGGGTAAAAGAAGATTTCATATATTCTTTCTAACTGTCATACATGTACATTAGTAGATTAATTAAGCTGAATACAAGGGGAGGTTAGAAGCTGTTGTTCTAGCCGATCAGGCTCCCTTTGGGGAAGACAACCCTGGCTTGTGTCAAGTAGGGCTGAGAATGTATGTTTATCTTTTAGTCCTAGGACTAAGTTACCGCAAGGTGCCTGGTATATTGAATGGGTGAAAAGCCCATTGTGTTTGCTTTTCAATTGTTAGATTTCATGTAAATAAAGTGTTACTACTGTATGTTTGATGTTAATTGTTTTCTATCAGCTCCTTGAACTTGCATGTATTGTTTTATCTATTGTTCAAAAAAATGTTTAGAAATAGAACATAAGCTTCAAATTATTTATAACAAAGTGAATACACAAAAAGTAACTTAATAAGAAACCAAACGAACAAAATGAGAAGAGAAAATTATTGAGTAAACTTTAAATTGTTTTACACTTATACATGTATAGTACTGCTTCTAATCATCAATTTTTGCAGTCTTTAGATGCTTGTATTATGCCTACATGTGTAAAAAGAGTGAACCATTTTTTCCACATGAAAATGTAAGTGAAATCGTACCATCCCTTTTTTTCCATGGGGGAGTGGGGAGGGGGTAATGATATACGAAAGCCATCTTAATATCTCTACCACTTTCAAGCACTGCAATACACAACGTGCAAGGACTCGCTGTCAAACATGTCAAAGGTATATTAGGATGGAAAGTCAATCAATGATGGACAATGCTATGTTCATTTGAGTAGATCGAGTGCCAAAGATGTCAGGTTTGTCAGCAAGCAAAGCAGTAAACAAAGAATTGATGAGAAATGAGAAATAAAATTTCATTTTAGCTCTAATTCCATCATGAAATTAGGACTGCCAAACATAACTCATTGCTTGTTCACAATATTAGATCGTTACCTACACATTACATGATCTAAAGATACTTCAATTTCAGGACAAATATACTGCTGTGTGTCTTATAGAAACCTGGCTTCAATCTAATAAAAGTGCAACACTGTGCATCATAGGAATTTGCACTAGTATGAGTGAAGGCTACCATAGTGTTGGTAATGGCATAAAGCGAATCCATGGCTTTGCGGAAGCAATGATAAAATCAAAACTACAGACAAAACCGTGAGAGAATTGTGACCAAATATTCTGATTATCCAAAAAGTGTTAAAAGAGATTGAAAATCAGAAGAAATCACTGCAGAAGGCTGAAGATGAGTTAAAGGGGAAGTCCACCCTGAAATTATGTTGGTTTTAATAATAAAAGCAGAAGAATGAGAAAAATGTATGAGTGAAGGTTTGACGAAAATCCATCGAAGGATAATCTGGTGACAACTTCTTCTGGTGGTTATGTGGCGGTATAAAGGCTACATTTGTAACAAATCATAATATGTTACTGTATTTAGAGAGGAAAATATTGAGAAATTAGATCTTAATGCTATTTGAAGAGATAAAGAATTTGCCAAACCGAGGAAGAAGAAAGTAGATGTAAGAATATGCCTTAAGCAAGTTACATGTAAGTTATCTTTGTAATCTTTGTTTTGACATGAATCCAATAAAGAGAGAGAAAAAAAAAACATGGCACCAATCAAAGTATGTTCAATATATTACTTTAAAAGGCCTACAAATTTATAAATTGTAAAGGCAGTAAAAAATTGCACATGCTTTGATATCATGGTCTACGTCCCTGTCGTGGTGCCGGTAACATATTGCTCTCACTATCATCATAAAGATGTGATCTGCTTAATTAAACAAATGCATAACCGAGTAAAATCACGTCTACTTGTGAATCAAAATTGAAATATTTAATTATTTGGTTTTAAAAATATTATAAGCAATGCATTTGTGCAGAGAAAAGGGTGAAAGCAATATGGCTGAAAGACCATCTAATCTAAGATATGGATACTCTTGGAAAATGATATCACTCAAAACATATCATGGCAAACATTGTACTTATCAAGTAAAATGTTAGCATTAAGAGTACTCATCTGTCAGTAACAGGCTTTATTTTATTTACAATGTGCATATACATTGTACTTCAAATAATAAAAATTGTGAAATAAATATATGCACTTGAAAATTTGAAAGCAAAATGGCTAAAAAGATTATCAATCATATGAATAGTTTTGATAAATGTCAATTTACACACAATTGTGCTAAAATTCTGATTTCCTAAATAACTTTCCCACAACACTTTTTATATCTCTAAATGAAAAAAATAAAAAATAGAGCCAAGCAGAAAGAATATCTTCATCTATTTAGCACAATTCATGGTGACTGAAATCATTATCAAGCTATTCATGTGGTACGGTCTGTGCTATGGTATGTAAGCAGTGTATTACATACATTGCAGGCCATATGAAACTTTTTGTTAACCATTTCTCTGTTCCCTTTCTTTTTAGTTTCTGAACAGATGAGAAAAGAGAACATGCATGCAGATCATGGAAACTGTTGACATCATAACAACCTATATTGCATATGTAAGTGATTATTAGGTACATGTAGGACCCTTGAATAGATGACAAAATCCCTTTTTGTATCACATAAGAATTATTGAATCATCATTAATTTCAATTTGACAACTGTAATGAAAATGGAATTGAATGTCAGAGAATGACCATTTATTGGGAGCAAATTATTTTGTTACACAACAAACAAAAAAGTTTTCAGCATTGAAATGAAATAATTTCTTAAAGTACATGTATTTTAAGCTTGGAATCAGGCATATTATACACATGTAGAATAAGCTACATGTATAACAGTAGTCTCCATAAGACGAAACAAGATCATGAAGGAATTTCTCAGTGGTTCTTGAAATAATATTGGGAAAAGTTTTCTAGCTTACCCAGTTACATAGCCCAAATGATGCAGCTCAACATTTAATTGAAATAGCATGTTAAAGGGAAACCATCTCAAATTTAAAAAAATGTACTTTAGTCTCATATATTGTAGATGTTACATGGTTGTGTGGTCTGCAATATTTCACTCAGAACTATTCGAAAGAGGAATAAATCAAGATCATCTGGTCAATACATATATGTATGGTTTCAAAGCAATACATGGAGGCTGCAATTTGTTTTATTTTGTTGTTGTTGTTGACAATATGTCATGAGACGGACTTAATACATGTAAATGTTCTGATGGGATTTTTTTTTGCAACAAACATATTTCAATATTTGAGTAATTTGTTACTCTTCAATAACATAAGATCCTAATTGTAAAAAAAAATAATGTATTAGAAAGAAGATAGAATAGGCTTTGAAAAAGAAAATTTATGATTGATCTGTTTTGAAATAGTGGAATAGGAGTCCATCTGGTACATCACATTCTCAAGAAAATGGCATCCCCTAGGTACATGTAGTAGAGGGAGTGATATATTTTGACAAGATTATCTTTATGTATTCCCTTTTGAAATGTTTTGGTGTGGAATCAAACTAGAAAACAATATAACTGTCAGAATAATATAATAACATATTCTCCAATCCAGGCACACTTGTCTACAATGATGTCCCAATATATGAATGAAGATGAAAGTGAAAAAGCAGAGTGCAAAGCAGAGAGGTACATTGGCCAGAGTTCGAATGCAATGTGCACGTTCAAGTACCTCAGTATGTTCAACCCAATCACTGGTAGCCATTGCAGACTATCATCAAGGAGATGGGATCTTTGGTACAGCAGCAGGGATGCAATGTACATGCAATGTACTGCAGTTCTTCACAACTGCACAAGAAAACATTCTTTCAAACTGGACAACCGACATCTTGAACAAAGTTCTTCATACTGGAGCAAGAATTTACAACACCCTTCAACAATGCCAAAGTACATCAGAAAGATATTTCATGATAGACGAGTTGCCAGAGTATCAGGAAACTAATAAGAACACCTATGAATTATTGAAAGGAAATGTACTAGCAGGGATCCTTACTGAAAGAGAGACAAATCCAGAGAATGGACAATATTCCCTATTAGATGCTATTGTACAAGGTTCTACGCTACACCCTTCACTGTTTATTACAATTGGCTCTACAACCCCAAGCTATACAACTGGATTGATGTCTTGTAATGATAGGTATTTCTTCTTTGACAGCCACAGTCGAGATGACAGAGGACTTAGTACTACAGATGGCTATGCAATTCTTATGTCATTCACCAGAATAGAGGAGGTAGTAAAGCACATCCACAACCTGGCACAATCTCTTCATATACCTACTGACCAATTTGAAGTGACACCAGTAACACTGTCCCCTATACACAAACAAGACAGATCAATACCTTACCCCAATAACAATGCTATGCATACATATTTCCGTGATCAAGCAGATAAGCAGAAAGCACATGCATCTATGAAAGAAACAAATGGGAAGCATGACATACATGTACTAGCAGAGAAGTGTAGAAAGGAATCCGCTGACCAAACCACTCCTTTAAAATCACAAGAAAAACGAAAGGAGAAAATAAGAAAAGCTTTATATCGATCAAGAAAACCTGATGATGTTAAGGAAAAAGATGCAGAAAAGGACAAGGAAAGAAAAGCTTCTTCTAGATCAAGAAAACCTGATGATGTTAAAGAAAGAGATGCAGAAAAGGACAAGGAAAGAAAAGCTTCTTCCAGATCAAAAAAACCTGATGATGTAAAGAGAATAGAAGCAGAAAAGGAAAGAAAGCGATTAGCATCTTTACGTCACAAGCAAACTGATAGCACAAAGGTTGATGAAAAACAAAAGGACAAGGAAAGAAAAACTTCTTCTAGAACAAGAAAACCTGATTATGTTAAAGAAAAAGATGCAGAAAAGGACAAGGAAAGAAAAGCTTCTTCCAGATCAAGAAAACCTGATGATGTTAAAGAAAGAGATGCAGAAAAGGACAAGGAAAGAAAAGTTTCTTCCAGATCAAGAAAACCTGATGATGTAAAGAGAATAGAAGCAGAAAAGGAAAGAAAGCGATTAGCATCTTTACGTCACAAGCAAACTGATAGCACAAAGGTTGATGAAAAACAAAAGGACAAGGAAAGAAAAACTTCTTCTAGAACAAGAAAACCTGATTATGTTAAAGAAAAAGATGCAGAAAAGGACAAGGAAAGAAAAGCTTCTTCCAGATCAAGAAAACCTGATGATGTAAAGAGAATAGAAGCAGAAAAGGAAAGAAAGCGATTAGCATCTTTACGTCACAAGCAAACTGATAGCACAAAGGTTGATGAAAAACAAAAGGACAAGGAAAGAAAAACTTCTTCTAGAACAAGAAAACCTGATGATGTAAAGAGAATAGAAGCAGAAAGGAAAGAAAGCGATTAGCATCTTTACGTCACAAGCAAACTGATAGCACAAAGGTTGATGAAAAACAAAAGGACAAGGAAAGAAAAACTTCTTCTAGAACAAGAAAACCTGATGATGTTACAGAAAAAGATGCAGAAAAGGACAAGGAAAGAAAAGCTTCTTCCAGATCAAGAAAACCTGATGATGTTAAAGAAAGAGATGCAGAAAAGGACAAGGAAAGAAAAGCTTCTTCCAGATCAAGAAAACCTGATGATGTAAAGAGAATAGAAGCAGAAAAGGAAAGAAAGCGATTAGCATCTTTACGTCACAAGCAAACTGATAGCACAAAGGTTGATGAAAACGAAAAAGACAGACTGAGGAAAAGTTCTGTTCGCAAAGGTTTGCAAACAGGTGAGAAGAGAAAACTACAAGAAGAAGATGTTACTCGGAAGAAAAGAATGCGTCATTCGTCTGACACCGACAAGGTGATTTCTACTTTTTGGCAACATAAAAATGAAGCTTCAGCACACGTGTGCACATGTTGTCATCGTCAACTATACAGAAATTCAGTGTTCTGTTTCCGAAAAAGTGCATTTCCAACTAATGAATCTTTCCTTGACAAATGCACAAGCAACTTCAAGAGTTTTGGTGGAATAGAATGGATATGTAAAACCTGTAATACATATTTAAAGAAAGAGAAAATGCCTCCTCAGTGTGTATCAAATAAACTGGGGGTTCATGATATTCCAGAAGACCTTAAAGAACTGACAAGCTTAGAATCTAGACTTCTTGCACAGAGATATCCCTTCATGAAAATACTGGCACTTCCAAAAGGAAAACAAAGCGGGATAAAAGGTGCTGTCGTGAATGTACCTGTCACAGCAGAAGTAGTTTGCAGAAGTCTACCTCGCACTCCTTCACAGGCTGGAATCATCCCCCTAAAGTTGAAAAGGAAAATCCAGTATAAAAGTCATGTAACCTATGAAAACATCAGACCTAATGTGGTACTGAGTGCTCTAGAGATGCTAAAGCAGATAAACAAATTCTACAAAGACAGTCAAGAAAATGTAGAGTGGGAGAAGCAATGCATGGAGGAAGATGAAGAAATGTGGAAGGAACTAGTACTTGAAGAGAAAGAGAGATCTACCAATGATGTTCCTGCTGGGGTAGATAGCAGTCACTTTGCTGATGAACTACCAGTACTGTCAACTTCTACAATGGACATTGATGATGAAAATGATGGGGATAATCCTATTTACCAGTCCAATGAATGTGATAAACGAGACAGTGAACAGACCGAGGCAGAAGATGAAGATCCAAGAGATCAACTACGTGGTGTCAACTTTGATACATGTATCCAGCCTACAGACCCGGCCATGAATTCTGATGGCATATTCAGTATTGCTCCAGGTGAGGGGAAGAAACCTATTTCAATAATGATGGATGAACATTGTGAAGAGCAGGCCTTTCCAACCTTGTTTCCAACTGGTGAATTTGGTTTCACTGTTGACAGAACCATCAAGCTCTCTCCAAAGAAGTACTTCAATGCCAGACTTTTGAATAAAGATGCTAGATTTGCACAAAACATTGAATACCTGTTTTTCGCACAGTTTGTCACCGAGTACAAACAGGTCATGGACAACATTTCTATTGCATTACGAAAGGTGCGACTGAGCAGGGATGATTCTGAACATGTGACAGCTGGCATAGTAAATGATAGTGAGAAGCTCAATCGCATCATTTTCAGAGACAAAGCCTATAACATGCTACAGACAGTGCGTGGATCACCACCTTACTGGCAAGGAGTTATGTACAAAATACTAGCTGCTGTCAAACAACTTGGAATGTTCACGTGGTTCCTCACACTATCAGCAGCTGATCTTAGATGGACAGATACACTTCAGGTGATTGCACTTCAGCAGGGACGGACTCTCACAGATGAGGACATTTCTAAAATGACATGGGAAGAAAAGTGCAAGTTGTTGGCTTCAAATCCAGTAACTGCTGCAAGACACTTTGATCACAGACTACAATGCTTCTTCAGAGATGTGATTCTTTCTGACTTGCAGCCACTAGGGAAGGTGACCAATCACATGATAAGGATAGAATTCCAAGGTCGCGGATCACCTCATGCCCATTGTGTTCTGTGGGTAGAAAATGCACCAAGTCATGAAGATACTGAGGAAAATATTTCCAGATTCATAGATAAGTATGTTACTTGTCAGCTTCCTCCATCAGAAGATGAACTAATGCACAGCCTTGTTTCAACTCTACAGCGACACTCTCATTCAGCCTCATGCAGGAAGACAGGCAAGAATTGTAGATTTCAGTATCCACGTCCAATTGCTCCTGTCACAGTTGTAGCTGACACACCAAGCACAGAAGATCTTAACATAAGAAAACAAATAGTAGAGGCATCTGCTGAGACCATGAATAAAGTGAAAAATGCACTGGATGAAACCACTGAAGAGGGATTATCAGTGCAAGATGTACTCAGTGATGTGAACACCAGTGAAGATGAATATCTAGATGCATTACGTGTCAATTCCAATGGAAAATCCATCATGTATGCAAGAACACCTCAAGAAACCAACATAAACACATACAACCCAACTCTCCTGAAAGCCTGGCAGGCAAACATGGATATTCAGTATGTGTGCAATCCTTATGCATGTATCCATTACATTGTATCATACATTACAAAGGATGAAAGAGAAATGGGGCTAGCACTGAGGGAAGTCAGTAAAGCCTTCCGTGATGCAGACATTAAGAAAAGAATGAAGCATATAGCTTCATGCTTTCTAAACGTTCGTGAAGTGAGTGCACAAGAAACTGTCTATCGTGTCTTAGGTCTACCACTGTATAGGTCTACATTTCAAACAGTGTTCATCCAGACTGATCTACCAGAGAACAGGGTAGTGTTCTTGAAACCAAAGTGTGTTCTACAAGGAATGGATGCAGATAGTGAAGATGTGTATGCACAAACATTCTCACAGAAGTATGAGCATCGGCCAACAGAATTAGAGCAATTGACACTAGCCGAGTTTGCAAGATGGTACGTCCCTTCCTACAAAACTGATGACATGGAAACTGAGAATGATTTCCAACCGAATCAACTCAAAGAATCATCGACTTCGAAACAAACTATCAAATTAACAGACAAAAAAGGCTACATGAAGAAGCGTAACAAGCCTTGTATTGTCAGGTATCACAAGTTCAGTGAAAATCAAGAAAAAGAGAGATATTGCCACCACATGCTGATGCTGTACCTACCATGGCGAAATGAGGAAACTGACCTCAAGAACAATCATCTGACTTATGCTGATCATTATCACACGATATCAGATCAGATTGAGTCAAAAAGATCAGCATTAGAATCGTTCACAGAAATCATTGAAAATGCTCTTGAACGACATGAAGAAGAGGGGCCTCCTGTTCATGCCTGGGACACGCTAGATACAGGAACTCAACAAGAAAACGCGGAGGTCAATGAAGAACAGTGTCAAATACACCCTGAATACAGCTTCCTTCAACCGAGCTCTGAACACACAGACACAGACATAAAAGAATCTGAAATATGTGCATCACTACCTTTGGCTGTGGAATGTCGACCTGAATATCTTATTGATGAGATATATAGAAGTAAAGTTCAATCTCTCAACCAGGAACAGCGCAAAGTGTTTGACTACATGCAAAACTGGTGCACTGATATCATGAAAAGTGGCAAGACAACCTGCAAAGCCAAAGCCATACACCTCTTTGTAACTGGAGGAGCAGGAACAGGAAAATCTCATCTGATTTTAGCAATTCACCAAATGGCTCTACGTACCTTGCAGAGGGAAGGAACCAATCCTGATGCACACAGAGTACTGTTGACAGCACCTACAGGAACTGCTGCATTCAACATTCATGGAAGTACTTTGCACTCACTGTTTCTCCTTCCTCTTGGCCAAACTAAAGGATACAAAAAGTTGAGTGATGAAAAAAGGAACACACTTCGATGCAAACTACAAGATCTTGAAATCCTGATCATTGATGAGATATCAATGGTAGGATGTGACATGTTGATGACAATAGATCAGCGTCTAAGGGAAATAAAAGGTACAGACATCATCTTTGGTGGAATAACAGTCTTGGCCTTCGGAGATTTGTACCAGTTAGCCCCAGTGTGTCAGCGATTTGTCTTTCAAGAAGTAAAAGACCTGTTCGCTAGATTGGCAGGATCTCTATGGCAGGACAATTTCATGATAGCAGAGCTCACAGAAATCATGAGACAAAAAGATGATAAAGAATTTGCAGAACTTCTGAACAGAATAAGAGAAGGTGTCCACACAGAAGACGATGTAGCAAATTTGCAGCAATGCTGTATCTCGTCAGAAGACAAAAATGATTTGTCAGATGCACTGCATGTGTACTCAACGAACGCAAAGGTTGATGCATACAATGAGGACAAACTTGCACACCTGAAAGGAAGAATTAGGAAATGTGTTGCTATAGATAGGAAACCTAATACCCTGAAAGGTCATGTAATGAACAAAGACTCACGTTTCACTGGTGGATTGCCAGCTGTCCTAGAATTGAAGATAGGGGCAAGAGTAATGCTCATTAGGAATATTGATGTGAACGATGGTCTTGTAAATGGTGCATTAGGAACAATTGTCAGCTTCAATGAATTCAATCCCTCAGTTACCAGTCCTAAGGAAGTCTTAGTCCAGTTTGACAATCCAAGAGTTGGGGCAATGGCTGGAGAAAAGACTTCTATGAATAAGGCTCAACACCCTACTGCAGTCCCTATTGGTGTCATAGAAGCAAAATTTTCAATTTCAGCACGTAATCCCGGACTAGAAATAAAAAGGCAACAATTTCCTCTTCGACTATCATGGGCCACCACTATACACAAGGTGCAAGGACTCACTGTCAAGGATATAGTAGTATCTATGGAAGGGAAGTTCAATGATGGACAATGCTACGTTGCTTTGAGTAGAGTACCAAAGATGTCAGGTCTTCATCTTTTGCAGCTCACACCAAGTAAGATTAAAGCAAGCAGAGCTGTGACCAAAGAGTTGATGAGAATGAGCAATGAAATGTCATTTCAATTCTTCCATGATGAAATTGAGACTGCACTCAAGGATCCTTGCCAAACACAAGTCATTGCTGTGCACAATATAAGATCGTTACCTGCTCATTACGATGATCTCAAGGGACTTCCATTCCTTGACAAATGTACTGCTGTGTGTCTTACAGAAACCTGGCTTCAATCACATCACACTGCTTCCACGTACAATTTGCCAAGCTATCACCAATTACGCAGAGATAGATCCAACACAGAGAAGGGTGGTGGTCTGTGCATGTATATCAGCTCATCTGTAAGGTATCAGACCTTGGATTCATCACAAGACAAACCTGGGATGGAAATTCAGAGCATCATCCTACATCCAGTCAATAGCTCTCCATTTCATTTGGTGACCGTCTATAGAAATCCCAAATCTTCATTGGTAGAATTCAGTGACAGATTTAGCCTACTCCTGAGGTCAGTAGGAGCAACAGAAATACCGGCCATAATTGTTGGAGACTTCAATCTTAACCTGCTAAAAGATCAGCATTCAATGGCAGTCCAGCATGAACTGCAACACTATGGATTTCAGCAATGTATCACCAAGCCAACACATGTCAGTGGATCACTGCTGGATCATGTATACTCCAACACACCCTGCACCACATGGCAAACTGCAAGCTACTATAGTGATCATGATGTCATTTGGATCGCAGTCTAAGGTAAGTGGTCCAAAAGTTCATTTCCAGGTATTAACTACATTCAATCAATAGTATCCCACTGATTAAAACTTGAATAATTACTTTAAACGCTTCAATATTTTATTATTTCATAGGTTGATAAAACATAATTGTGGGTCAAACAAAATGATCACTGTCAAATGATTTTTCTTTACCCCCACCCATCCCGTTCTTTTCTTTGTATTCTAAAAATCGAATCGTCTTTCTATGGTTATACATTTGACCTACATGTAATTAGTCCATAATGTAATCAGATCATCTACCTATTATGTTTATATGTCTACATGTAGGTGGTTAGAGAGATTTTAACTTTAAAAAAGCCAACACCTGGAAATTCATTCTATGAGTCGACTTCTGTGACCTATGACCCCTGAGCAAGTTACTACAAAATTAAATCGGATTGTATTCCTTAAGGTCAAGCCGAAAATTGAGAAATTTGTCATTTTGTGTACAAAATGAATGGCAAAGTGAAGTTTCTAGTTTGGTCTATAAATCAGCATAATTTTACTCTTTAGAGTTTAGTTATCATTTATTCAAGCAAAATATTGATACGTAACAACCTCAAGTATCAGAAGTCCTAAAACAATACAATACATAAGATTAAGAATTAAAAACAATAGAATACAAAAGAAATTCATAAAACAATGAAATACATAAGAATTGAAATAGACATGGACAATTTTTTTATGTGATAATGCCCGATAGGCTTTTTAGAAACTTTTTGCTACGAAATCAACTCTGTAAAAGCTTTATTTATGTAATTGTTAATAAAAATCATTATTCATGAATTTGATTTGCATAAATTAGCATAATTGATAAAATAAGTAAATTTCAGCAAAATTATAGTGAGGTCTCTTCCTTTATGCAATTGCATAAATTAGCATAATTGATAAAATAAGCAATTTTCAGCAAAATAATAGTGAGGTCTCTTGCTTTGCGCAATTCCTCAAGACGCGTGCCAAATTTTGAGGCAATCGGCCCCTCCCCCCCCCCCCCCCCCCAGTCAGGGAGGTGCTCAAAATAGCCCAGTTAAGTACGGGTTAAGTAACGGAACATATTTCAAGTGGTTCTTGACATATCATGACAAGTCCTATACATGTAGTCTGAAATTTTCAAGTTGACCTCTATGACCTTTGACATACATGTACTCCAAAATCTAATCTGATCGTTTTCCTATGGTGATATATATACTATCCTTAAGTTTGAAGTTTAAATCTCCAGTGGTTCTTGAGATATTATGATAACAATCTCAATGTATGGAATTTCATAAGTTGACCTCTGTGACCCTTGACCTTTGACCTACGTGCTCCAAAATCTAATCAGATCGTCTTCCTATGGTGATACATACTATCCTTAAGTTTGAAGTTTAAATCTCAAATGGTTCTTGAGATATCGCGCTAACGAACTCAATACAAGGAATTTCATAAGTTGACCTCTGTGACCCTTGACCTTTGACCTACGTGCTCCAAAATCTAATCAGATTGTCTTCCTATAGTGATACACACTATCATTAAGTTTGAAGTTTTTACATCTCCAGTGGTTCTTGAGATATCATGATAACAATCTCAATGTATGGAATTTCATAAGTTGACCTCTGTGACCCTTGACCTTTGACCTACGTGCTCCAAAATCTAATCAGATTGTTTTCCTATAGTGATACACACTATCACTAAGTTTGAAGTTTAAATCTCCAGTGGTTCTTGAGATATCATGATAACAATCTCAATGTATGGAATTTCATAAGTTGACCTCTGTGACCCTTGACCTTTGACATACGTGCTCCAAAATCTAATCAGATTGTTTTCCTATAGTGATACACACTATCACTAAGTTTGAAGTTTAAATCTCCAGTGGTTCTTGAGATATCATGATAACAATCTCAATGTATGGAATTTCATAAGTTGACCTCTGTGACCCTTGACCTTTGACATACGTGCTCCAAAATCTAATCAGATCGTCTTCCTATGGTGATACATACTATCCTTAAGTTTGAAGTTTAAATCTCAAATGGTTCTTGAGATATCGCGCTAACAAACTCAATACAAGAAATTTCATAAGTTGACCTCTGTGACCTGTGACCTTTGACCTACATACTCCAAAATCTAATCAGATCGTCTTCCTATGGTGATAAATACTATTCCCGAGTCTTAAGTTTAAATCTTAAATGGTTCTTGAGATATTGTGATAACGGTCAAACGGGACGGACGGACGGACGTACGGACGGACGGACGTACGGACGGACGTACGGACGTACGGACGGACGGACGTACGGACGGACAACCCGAAAACATGATGCCTCCGGCACCACCTTCGGTGGCGGAGGCATAAAAAGTGTTAAATTTCAAAAGTTATTCTAACAAAGTTC
This sequence comes from Strongylocentrotus droebachiensis, assembly GCA_035222895.1. Lineage (NCBI taxonomy): Eukaryota > Metazoa > Echinodermata > Echinoidea > Camarodonta > Strongylocentrotidae > Strongylocentrotus > Strongylocentrotus droebachiensis. Next base: position 79,332 of record JAVYIG010005153.1, read on the forward strand.
TAAAAAGCGTAAGTTCCTATTTTTCTCATCCATGCCGACCTCCCCTACACACCAGCCTTCCATTTCCCCCCATTATTTTGTGGTTTCAAAAACCGGGGAAAGCCTTGTACTAAGTTCTTCTCCTTTTTTTCTCACATAGAAATGGAAAGGATAGGCCCCTCCCCCCCCCCCCCCTCTCTCTCTCTCTCTCTCCCTCTCTTCACATTCTCCTCTTTTTGTTTATAATATATCAACGAATCTCTTGATGTATTTCTTGTACTAGCCATGAAAATTAACAAATTTAATGCAATATTCAAAGATTATAATGGGTTAGTAATTAGTTGATTTGAATAAAATGCAAATTTGAATAGGTGTTAGAATGGTTCTTATATGAAATGTTATAACTGCATTTTTAAAGCAAGGCATGAAACTGAAGTTATAGTGTTATAAAAATTTGTGCAAAAAAAATTGTAAAATATTGAAGTGAACCTATGCAGAAAAGGTCAGTTGATGTTTGTATTGCAAAACAACATTCATGTCCAAAATTTAAGAAGCATTTTAGCTGAGCCCAGATTGAAATATGTAAGGAGCATTCTAGTTGTGCTCGAATTGAAATGTTTAAGGAGCTTTTTAACAGGACCCAGCGTTTGCATGAAGAATCCCCCTGGAATGCCGAAAGCATAGAGCGAGCATGTGACGGAGGGATATGTGCTGAACAGTGCAGTAGCACTCACCTACCCTAGCCTAGCCTATGCAAATAATGTGAAGTACATAATGCACAATTTGCATTCAACGTGGATGTACAACAGGGAAGATGTGCTGTGACCATGCATGCTACAGTGCACAGGAAAAGAATGGTGAAGACCAAAATGCCAATTTCTATTTATTCCCTGTCCATATCCATTTACAACTTCATTCTGCATTCCCCAATTGCACATTTTAGTCAAAGGATGTGAATTTATTCCAATGTTTCTAATTTTTCGTGCCATTCATTATTTCTGCCATTTGCTAATATCATTGATTATCAATGATTAATTCCTAGGAGAAAGGATGCTCTTTTTGTATTATAATGGATGGTCTTTCAATTAAATACCATGCTTACTTTGAATTCCTGGTAAGACATTGTCTGCAAAAGGCTCAAAATTCAATTTTATAAAAATGCTAATAATCTATCTATCTATGGTAGATATGAAAGAACAGGTGCAATACAAACCTCTTCATCTGCAGGGTTGAATTCATGTGACCATATTCTTCTTAGTTCAACCTGTGCCTTTAAAACATACAACAGCAAAGCCCATGCCAATGTAAATCATTCAACATGCAAATGTGGGTATTCTAATGGGCATTAATGTCTGAAATATCAGGGATGAGATATGATTCATAGATATTATGGCCAGAAAAGATAAAGACTAGCAAAGCAAAATGACAGGATGTGTCTGAAATTGCATACTAGTAAGCTTTTAGTCAGAAAACTGAAATTATCTGTCAATTATTCTTTGTAATATAGATGCCATTTGGCCAGTGAGATTTAAAAAATAATAATAATAAGAGGATGGACATTCAAATTTTACAAAATAGTTCTGGCCCAGGAATAGTGAGTTAAAATCTACACATACAGAGAGTTAATAAACCTCCAATGTTTAAGAGCAAATCTAGGGGTTCAATTATATTGTTACTAATAACATAACTCCAAATTGCAGTTAAAATAATCCATGTAATATATCTAATTCTTGTTTGTCAAAAATAACTCCTTTGAAATGTTTGTGCAAAATAGAAGAGTTATATCTGAGGAATGATTATTAGAAAGAATGGGATATTAGGGCAGCATATTCCTCCAATTCAATCATGCAAAAGGATTAGCTTGATCACGTTAATCTTGTGCTGATTATTGGGGATTACCATTGGTTAAATTGTGGAATCACTATAAAGCTGCATGTACAAATCCAAATATTCTCAGTGAAGATTATTTACTTAGTTATTTTAATCACGTAGGATTCCGTTGGATTAATCTTGAAACTAAACAAATGCATTTAAAAAAAACAATGCTAATACATTGGAATAGCAAGGACGACCATCTACATTTTTATGAAATAAGAAATAATTGCCAGACATCGCAAAGACAAGTTTGATAACAAATAACATGCTTATGAATGCATTAAGAAAGCTTTGCTTGTGAGAGTAAATATTTTCATTTAAAACAAAAAGCACAGCAAACATGGCTCATGCATTCTACCATTAAGTATCCACAAATGTACATGCATGCATGTAATTTAAATTCCATGCACCCTACTGCCATGAATAGATTCTAATAAATCTACAGCCATTTAAAAAATATCAGAAATATTTCAGATTTAACCCATTTGATGCTTGGATTTTGGCATAGCACGCATGTTCCATGGACCCCAGCCAGAGTTAAAGTATACCAGGCTTAGCATTCAACAGGTTAATCAAGAAAGTGTAATATAGACAAACCTCTTCATCCTTGGCAGCAAACTCATGAGAACCAGTGATCTTGTTGATGACTTGAGCCACGCCCACCACCTCACCATCATGGTTACAGATTGGCATACACATGATGCTGTGGGTCTTGTATCCAGTGATCCTGTCTACCTCAGGGTTGAAACGCTTGTCCTGTGAAATCAAATAGAGAAGGCAAAAGTGTTTGGATTTACAACCGGCAGTAATAATGAAATCTTTATGCTTATATAATCCACTGTGTAATATACCTGTGATATATGATAATCATTGTTTTATGAGCAGATGAGAAGAACAAATCCATGTATGCCCATATGCATTCATTCGACAACCACATAAGTAGGTAACTTACATACAAACTTGTAAATAAACACTTGATTTTGATCAGAATCACGTTTTAGCACCTCCTATGGATATTCGGACGTCCATTTAAATCTAACTTTTTGTACAAGAGTAAACACCGGCTCCTATAGCACAAGGAAAGGCTGGCTTATAACTTCAGACAACACATCTTCTTGCAATTGACCATCTCAGCCCACACACTATCATTGCATACAAAAGTTCATTAAAGTATCATTACTGGTGCATACCTAGGCAAGGCTAAATATCTTAAATCTGATCATCAGTGATGAACGATCAAAGCGTGTGGTTTCAAACACTTACATTATGCTGAATAGTATGTTGTAATCAAAGAATGAATGTATTGAAAATAATATCGCTAGTGATATTCGTTTGTCTCGCAATGTGGTCAATAAGGAATCTAAAAGATCACGACGTTTCGTATGCTACTGCGATACTTCGTCAGGTGATAAAAACTATTGTAAGCAAGGGTCTTTTATACTTTACGGGAGGACCGGCGGAGCGGTCTACAGGGAATAATTTTCCTCAAATTTTTTGATTAGCAATTTCAGAACTCGAAATGAACAAGAACTCACATTAATAACTCTTTACCTATGATTAAAGGAAGTGATACTCTTATATTTGGGATGATAACAAGGTAAATTAGGATCTACATGTATATAGGCAGTACTGCTTGGATATTAATTTGATCATTCCTCTTATTTGTTTAAATCAAATCTTTTATATACAATATATATGTTCAAGCTATTAATGCTTTAGAGACTTTAGAATCTCTCTGCTGCTGCATTATTAAATGAATATATAACAGCATGAACCAATTATCTGACCTACTCTGTTCTACCCACCCCTCCCCCCCCCTCTCTCTCTCTCTCTCCCTCAAATCTCTTTCCCTCCTTTTTTTCTTCCTCTCTCCACCCTCTCTCACTGTCACCCTTCATGTATATGTTCCATTATCTGTCACTATTCAATTCTGTTCTTGCAATGGTACAGTTTGGTTCTTAGAATTATCTGATCTTCCTTGTGAATTTCCCCTTTTCACGATGTTCTCATTATTCTTTGCTCTTTTTCAGTTTCTCCTCAATTTCTATGTTCATATCCCTTTATTTGTATGTATTTAAAAGAGCATGCCTTTCTCCAAGTTGAGAAATGTGATGTAAAATTGTAGAAAGGAAAATGTATGCAGCACCTTTCGACTGGAGATGAAAAGCTCTGATATCCCAACATTAAGGTTAAGATATTTTACATGTACTACTGAAGCATTGATGGTATAAGATTAATAATCGCTTGGCCGTGTCAATATGCACATTATGTCTTCAATCTCTTTTAAGTATGATCCATTTGACATCAATCATTTCATTTCAATTATCCTGACTATACTTATATACACAAACATGTAACAAATCTTTCCCAGATGGACGACTTGGTAGATGTGTCCTTCAACCCCATTAAATGTCATTTATGTTATCATGATCTCATGTGATGTGTGTAGGTGTCTGCAATGAATGTCATCTATAAAATATGTCATAATGATGCCATTAGATAAACATCCATTGTACCATCTCTAGAAAAGGACATGTCAGTGACTATCATATCGCATAATAACAGCCATAGTAAATCACTGCCTGCAATTAGACTGGGGAGTGACTGCTAGATATCTTTATCACTGTCACAGCATGGTTCAGGCATTGACAGATATATTGATAAACCCTCTCCTACTGCCTTTCCAACATAACACAAGCCAGCTAGCCAGCGTTCCACGCATTGTTGTGGTTGGGTAAGGCATACTTTTCATGCTTACTGGGTTGTAATATGTCTGCTCAGCTAGCTCAGGGCATCTGGTTTGTGTCCTAGCTCATCCGCAGTATAAGCATATTACAATGGTAATCCCACATCTGCTGTGGCAACAATTGCATCAGGCAGCATCAGAATTATATGGGATGGGAATTTATACTCCTGTGGCTGCTTCCTCTTGGGATGACAGAGTCAAATTGCTCCAGGCTATATATCAGCAATAATATAGGGTTAATAGAGCTTTAGTTGCCATTGTGTTTTAGGACAGATTTAGGATGAGGATTAGGGTTTGGATTTAGGCTAAGATTAGAGTTATCGTTTGTAGGAAAGGGTTAGGTAAAGAGTTTAGTCCACAGTTAAAGTGCAGGACTTGGTGAGTCACTGTTGGCAGCATTAGTCTTGAAAGCTGAATAACCCAATCCTTGGATAAAAATGACCCTAGTTCTCAATGTTCGGAACAGAAAACTTTGGATAATAGGGCTCTTTGAAGCGATCATGACTAAACTTCATTTTGAAATATATGTAGTTGAAATATTTGTATGCCTCCACCCACCGAAAGAGGTGCCGGAGGAATTTTTCTCAGGATGTCCGTATGTCAGGAAAAAAAAAAAAAAATCATAACAAAAATATTAAGGGAATAGCGAGGGGATGACATCATCAGCTCGCTAATTTGCATACAGCCTATGTGATACATATCACTGTTTCATGAAATTATGCCAAACTTCAATATTCCATAGCTTTCTTATTTTTTGGACAGATTTTGATGAAACTTTCACCCTTTTGGGGGGGGGGGGGTTTAATTTTTTTTTTTTTTTATTCAATTCAACTTGCAAATGGGTCGGACTTGCCCTTTGAATAGAAAAACTAAAAGTCGTCTTTTATGTGAATAATTCAATCATCTTCTATTCACATGTTCATGTAGTGTGTTGAATAGGGACAATTAAATCAATCAAATATTTAATTTTCAATTCAAATATGAATAATTAATTTTTGAGGCACACTGTAGTTCTTCATACCCCATTCAAAGGTATGAATATTGTCAAAAATAGAAGACCGAAATCCTCTTTTCAAATGGTGTGTGGCATATTTAACCGCAAAATCATAAACTCAAGTAGCATGTACAATGTACCTAAAAGATAAATGTTTTCACGTCTAGAAATGTCTGTAAAGATGCGTTAACTTCTCAATTTCAGGATCAATATAGAAAAGAGAATTCACTAAAAGGATATACTGCCTTGCCAACAGGCAAAAGAAGGTTTGCATACATTGTATATTATACCTACAGACCAACCTACATGTACCTGTACAGCGCAAGTTAGATGGTGAATCTTTAAAAATGGACTGTGGTGCACCTAGCATTAGCATCTACATACATCGCTCAAGATTCGCCCCAAGGCTCACTATATTTTCCAATAGTCTGCCAGCAAGGAGGGCAGAAAGTAGGTCAACAGAGGTATCCCTTTCATCCCATTCATAGTATGTTTATTAAAGAAATAGGGAGCACTTGAGCGTTATCTCCATAGCGCAAGGAGGGCTCATCTTCAGTCCGGGGCAAAAATTGAGTACTAGTGGTGCTTCATCAGTCATGTATGTGTATGTTGAAAAGCTAGATAAGTCTATTCATGTACATGTAATCTTAAACACTACATGAATATTCTTCAACTTTGCTGCATGAGGCAGTAGCCAGTCAAGACACACACAGGGGCACGGATGCATGCTGATCAAAAATTGAACGAGACAAGTCAAGAAAATTGGACCATCTGGAGATTTATTCAATAACGCCTCAGAATATTGGATAATATTGATTTTTTGTTTCCACCACAAGGCATTCCCAAAATCATAATATAATGAAGTAGAGCACTTTGAGTATTAATGTGATTTATCATGCATAGAGAAGTCCTTGAATTAACCATTAGACCGATCTTCATGCCCATGTATGCAGAGCCAGAATATATATCTCACATCCTCCTTTTCACATGTCGATATATGGCAGATAACATGCTCCTCGCTCAACGGAATTTGGCTTGATTCGAACCAGTTTTACCACGAACATTAAACTGTTATTACAGTTGGAAGACGGTATGCAAAATGGCAGAATTTTTTTTGAAATAAAAAATGTCATGAGGTTTGTTCAAGGTTTGTTCAGTTTAGAACTGATTAAAGATAAACTTGAGTACTGGTAAAAAGAAGAAAATTATTTCTCACAGAATCAAACGAAACTTACACTGAATGTTCAAGATTACAAATAAATGACATGTGCCAAACAATTTTGGAAGAAAATGTATACTGGCTGAGTAATGAGCATAGAAAGACAAGGAATCAAGGTAGTACCAACCCCGACACCATGCATGTTGTCCCATACATAGCTTTCTGTGTATGTGCTTGTTACTTTACCAAGACTCGGTCAAATTTATTATGATTTTGATGACTCCAGAATCTTGCAGTGCACACCAATACTTACATGCTACATGATCAACTGTTTCTGATCCTTTCCACACCTTTTCTTTCACAATGCAATCGCATTACCAGTACTAAAGTTATCTTTAAGAAGGAGACCAAAGAGTTTGCAAAATTTTTTAAAAAACATAGCTTTTATAATATCAAGGAATATGAAGAACTTATTACTGATTTGAATACTGTTTACCTATGATGCAAATATACATCCAAAGTCAACGATTGTGTATATCAAAATTTCAAGGAAAACTAAGTAATTTGATCTTGCGTACATGAAGTACTAGTTAGCTTCGCCTTCTTGTAAACCTTTCATCTGGTTTTAACGTCACATAAATTATTCAAGTTCATTCGAAATTCCTAAATCCTGCCAACAGCAATTTGTTCCACTCAAAGGAAAATATGATATTTGACCCATGACTTCAAAACCCAAAATCTTACTATTAATTTCCACACATTCCTTCTCAATATGCTCCTAACAATGAGACAGTTCTCTCTTTCTCTCTCTCTCTCTCTCTCTCTTTCTATTTTTTTTTTGTTGAAATCTTGAAGTAGCTCAAATTTCCCTGCTGGTAGCAAAACAGATGGTCGATCCTTCAGCGTAATATTTCTGACAACTGTTCAGCTCTTTTTTTGACAGACATGTTAGTGAATTAGATGACATTTCATAAACATGCAATGCACACTGCCAATTCTTGGCATCGGGACATACTAGATTACTGGCAAAAGACAATTTTAAGCCCCTTGCTTACATAATGTCTGCAGCAAACTGAATGACTGGTAAAAATGGGATTTCTAGAACTGAGGCATGATGATAAAATACAAGACAGCTAGCTAGGCATGGTATGAGTAAGGAGACCATTCGACATAGACAAAGAAATGAGAGCAGAAATAAACATCAGCAGACTCCTAATTGTGCCCCGAGTCCGCACATCCATCACAGATCGCTGAAATGCAGTAGCTCCAAGTGAAAAAGAAATTAATGCAAGGGGAAACTGGACTTGGCAAGTGGGAGCAAGAGAGGGGTATTAAAATGTGCCAAAGAGATGTGTCAGCAGCAATTTGTCTTTCAAGATGCAGAGTGAAGGAGAGTGCTAGTGTATAATTGGAAAAAAATGGTCAATTCTAATGCGCATAAGAAATTTAGATTGGTGGACATCTGTTTAACTGACATATATAAACAAAGAATATAATCAAAATGATTTTGCTTCCGCAACAATTTTGATAATGTATCTGTCATAGTCCTTTCAATATCAAAATAATGATTTGACCAAACATTGTATCCAATCAAAAACAAATATCAAAGAATCATACTTGTTGTATAAGGAACTTTGACATGTAAATGTAAAAAGCATGCAGTGTGAACTTCAAATCAACCATGAAGCATACAAGTATGATGTGTACGTGATAATGTATCAAGATTAGAGAAGTTCAAACAAATATGAACTAAACTCATAACAATCTAGATATGGTCTTGATAATTTATCATCCATCCTAAATTCACCCCAAACTGTAATTTACCAGTTTACAAGGCATGTGCATCTCTCACCATTATCCTTAACCGCTTCCTAGCAGTCTTCACTCAAGAGGAGTGCATCTTATTTGTCCATGGACTTTAGCTCCATTGTAAAAGCACTTTACTTGCAGGATCTCACTTGAAAGAATTAAGTCCTTTGAATATTTTACAGGCATGTGTAAACAGGATGTAATGTACCATTAATCAATGGTTAGAGTTTGCTAAATACCACAATTATACTGAGGACACGTCAGGCATCAGATGTGGGTCTGAGACCAGATCAAGACCAAACTGATGCTCCATCCCTGCGCAAAAAACTTAGGTGGGTCAGTCCCGTCTGACCTTTGACCCACACAAAACTAAACCAACTCTGGAGGTGGTTTCGTCTGATTTTGACATTTGAAATCCGATATGAATGCAGCCAGTGGTTATCTTCACTCTCCTTGGAAAAAACTCAGAAAAAAGGAGTTCCAATACTGACTCCTCCTTCTCTCCTCTCTCTCTTTCTCTCTCTCTCTCTCTATTTTGCAATGCCAAGAAAACTTATAAATAAATGAAATTTTATTGATGTAAGAATGGTCAAAGTCTAATGGTTTAAACATTTGACTGGGAAGCCAAATGTCATTAGGGTTCAAGCCTTGGCATGACACTAAATGTCCTTTGACAAGGCAATAATCTATTATGCCATACTCCATGAAGGTGAGGTAAAAAAGGGTACATACAGTCATGCAGTGTAGTAGTAGGATCATTGGGGTAATCATTTCCAAAATCATTTGAAAGCAAATAGAGATATTGTATCAGGTGCTGTGCACTATACAAGAATGGATTATTATCATTAATATTCCTCATTCCTCTTCCCATTTAAAGGTATGTAGCCTTACTTTTAGCTAGAGTGCATTTCACACTCCTTTTTCTAGTACCGGTATATGAAAATAGAATTTCTATTTTCCACTAGTACTCATGCATGCAAATACATAATGGGTCAAGGCACAAGAATTAATTAAATATTGCACTGCACTGCACTATTCATTATACGTTTGTACTGACAGTGTTCTGGAATATGATACTTTATTATTCTGTGACAAGATAGAGTGATGTTGAAGCCACCCTACATGGACTTTTTTACCTGAAAAAAACTTTACTTCTATAATTATATACATCCAATTTATATACATACAAAAGTCTACATGTTCATTTAAAGGGCAATTCAACCCTTGTAATAAGTTAATTTGAATGAAAACAGAACAATCAGAGAAGCAGAAAGGTGAAAGTTTGAAATAAATCGGACTGATAATAAGAAAGTTATCAATGATTGAATTATGAGATCTCTACAGCTACATGTATATATATGCGAATTTCACATTGGCAAATTTGTCAGCGACTAATAACTCTCCCATTTATTGTGTACAAAAATATCACTGATTTCTGTTTTTCTCCCAAGTGCCTTCACCCTTTGGAGTACTAATCAAAATATATTATGTAGAGTATATTATTACAGGTTCAAGAAAAGACCATCTTCATACAAACTGAACACATGACATTTTAGTCATTTTTTGTGTCGGACCAAATGGGAAAGTTGTCCGGCACTACATCACAGTGACATTACCAATTCAGCTAATTTGAAGTTCCCATTAGTCATGTACATCATGTGATAACTCTTACTAGTTTGTTTCTCTGATTTTTCTGCTTTCTTTTCAAGTGGTTTGCTATTAAGGTAGTAACGGTATTTCCCTATAAAATGTTTGAAATTGTCTTTTGTTTGCATACATGTATGCACCCAAACTGTCATATCGGTTATATGAATTGATGTCACCTAGCTCCTTGAAAGAAAAACCTTCTGGCCTCAATGAGGATAAAGGCTGTAAGAAAGTCCCCAACAAGGATTTGTATGAATTGAACAGATGTGTAAAGTTCATTAGCACTGTTCTACACCTAATTAGCTTTCTACATCAGTCTATGAGACAGAAAGGCCATTTCAAAACCATAGCAACGTCCACTACTCCACTGTCAGGCCTAGAAGACAGCAATCACAACAGGTTTATAAATAAGTTATATTTTTCTTTGCTATCTACAATTGATTGAATTAGGTCAAGTGGGGGAGGATCTGAGGGGTAGAGAGAAAGATAGTGATGAAAGAATACTACAGTAGTTAATTTTTTTTCATAATGTAATTGTGAATCTCTTTAACTCCTGTTCAAGCATACATGTATATGCATGTATCTTCTCCTTTTGGTGGTGGTGCCTTTTAAACAAAAAGAACACCATTTCAAATCTAAAAGTTGTGAAGATAATTTTTTTTCATCAAGTTCAATGGGGTCTAATCAAGTTTAAACAAGAAACTTTCATTTGTAACTTCCTTAAATTTGACAAGATACGTGCAAAGTGAGCTCACTGCTGATGTGTTCATTCAAACATGAACATATGACAATGTTCCTACCTGTACCTGTATCGGATAACTAATAAAAAAAGGTATTGCTGATCATTTTAGTATCTAAAGTATCATAAAGTTATGTACAGGTAGGAAACACTAATTATTATTTTTTGTTATGGGGGGGGGGGGTAAATATAGATTTGAAATAAATTCCCTTAAAAAGACTAGTTTACTATCATATTCTTCAAACATTTCTCAATCAAACTTATTCTTCATGCTTGTCAAGAATTGCTGGAAATGTAATGTTTGCAAGGTGGATTCCGCCATAAAAAAGTTATCATTTATAATATACAGTACATAGAGGTGAATGCATGTAACTGGATTTTCGTATCATTGGTATTTCTAGTTCTCGCTCATTCATGGAAGTGAGTTATTGCTTCCTTTCCATCGCGGACTATTTGACAAAGATGGATGGTACATTATAAATCCAGTGTATTAACCTAATGTCTGAGGGATTCTGGGGAGACATCTATACCTATATGTACATGCATGAATACATTTAAAGATATCCAAATTGACTAGCTAGGGCTTTTTTTCCTTCTTCTTATCGTTCTTTTCGTGTTTATTTTGTTTTTTATTACTGTACACCTGACATTAAAAGTCAAAGTCTTTCCAATTAAGGAAAGTCTGAAATTAGAGTAAAGTTACAAGGGAACTGGCACTATATATACATGTACACCCTCTTTATCTAAATACAATATATATATATATACGTACATGTACATTACAAATTATGCAAATGCGATCATGGCTGATAATTTAAATGTAGCAATTTAATGTATCCTTTGTATAGAGCATGATTATATCAAGCACCTTGCCTGATGCCCACTTTCAACACAAATGTAAAGTTAGACTACCAAAAATGACGGAACTTCATGAATTTTAAGTGAATTAGTAATTGCAGGGTCTTCCATTGCATTCCCACAAGACACAGCGGTGTAGACAAGGAACTAGCATTATGAACTAGTCCAGGGAGCTCTATGGTTGACATGCATCACATCATCAAAAGCCTGCATTTTCCCTACAAACATGGCAATTATAACAGAGTACACAGTCATTTTTCATCAACCTGGCTGATAAACGTCCTTCATAAAAACTGCTATCAATAGACATCAATTACTCTCGCTTCGCTTTTGTCTACCTATAGACACAAAGGCTACTTACACTCACCAATGGTTGGTAAAATGAGTCTTTCATAATAACCTCTCCCATGGGCACAAGCAATCATTATTGCCCAAGTCCAATACCAACAATGCCTCAATAATATTCACAAAATTGGGTCGCATGAAATTCATGTAATTTATCAAATTTTATAGTTCAAGCACTTGCTTTGAAATAAACCAGTTTTTAGAGTATACATTTGCAATACATACTCTATCCACTGCACCATAATGTTATGTTTTTTTAGGTGTGTTTTTTGTGTTCAATCAAATCAAAAGAAAATCAATCTTAACAAAATATTTTCCACTTTTTTTCAAAAATAATTTCCTTCAATGCATCAATTTAATATGGAACCATACACATGCATACATATCAGTACTTTCCTACTTTATAATGCCTCCACTGTACAGTCCCCCTCGATCTTCCCCCAATTATACAGATAACTTGCACCATTCCGCTACATGCGTGTGTAATGTAACCTTAGCACCAAATCTTTCCAAGACATTAGGTACCTAATAAGTAAAAATCACACTTGCCACTGCAGCAATGTGACATTTAATGTCAAGGCCACCAATGCAATTGCATTTAGACATTCATGCGAGAGAAAAAAGCAGGAAGAAAACAGGACAGGACTGAGATTTTTTTTAAACTCAGCTCATAAATAAATACATCCAACTTTCTTCTTACAGGCTTACAGGCTACTATACTATTTTTCCAAACTGAAGCAATTAAATTCTTATAAATGTTAAAGAGATCATGATAATATGCACATAACTTATGATGCAGTGCATACCGATAGTCCAATAAAAAAAAATCTTCAAAAATCTTCTAAAGGGCTTATAATAGACATAATGTAACTACATGTATGTACCTATTCCAAAAAAGTGTAAATGTATCCCAACCTACTTTTTGTGTTGTATTTTTATGAAAAACATTTTTACTTTGTTAATGATTTTGTATTTTGTATGAATGTGGTTGAGCATTGCCTTCCACCGTAGGGTATAGTGACTATTTAGCTTGACTGTATAAATTACATGTGATACATATACTGTATATTCATCATTTTCTGATCTCATTTCCTAACTATTAAAAGTGTACCTTTTGCTTCATTTCTGACCAAAAAAAAAAAACAGACTTTGGTTTCTGCATGAATCTTATACATGTATACATAATATGCTGTAAAATCATTATCATATTTGCACATGTTACTAGTATTGTTGATGTTGGTAAAACAAAATCAATCAATATCCACTAGGAATAAATGTACCGGTACATAAACAAGTCTGGGTATTAAGGCAGAAGCAAACAATCTCCACTACCAAGAAAACAATATATTATTCAAGAATCACTTTTCAGATGTTTACAAAGCAAGATGCTCCTAAGAAAATACAACAACAAAAGAAGAAGCCATGCAGAGTGCAATATGTATCTACTCATCTCTGAAGCCAAGCCGAGCCAAGGTTTGGAGCCTGGTACATAATCACATTTATCAAAATCGATTGCCTGTGCCTCAGAGTGTAGCCATGCGATTTATCATTTCAATCCACGTGCACATGATTTCAGCCTGGCGTCACAGCCAGTAGCCCCATCAGTTTCCACTACATTTGGGGAGACAGCTAGGCAAGACGATTCCTTATTTCCTTCATCGCATATAACTAGCCCATTGCGCTGCACGCTACCTGGCCTGCAAAATAATCTGATGCAATTTATATGAGACCAAACAATGCTTGAACAGTCATGGTGGAGAAGGGTAAAAAGATGATAGAATAAAACTATATATGCATGAATACTTGGTCAAGCAGAACATCCACAAAGTGAGTCACTTTGCAACTTTCTATATTATCAACATGTTCTCTGGCTGTTTTAAAAGGCTGAAATTTCTAAATCTTTATACTATTCAACACTTCTTATCAGAAACAAAGCAAGCTACATTGCTCCTTTCTTCCCATCTACCATTCCCAAAGTATTTGCACAGACATATGATACAACTGACTGCCTCCATGGAATAGAACATACCTGCATGTGCAAAAGAGGGATTAAGCTCTTCTCCTTTTGGAAATTTCCCATTTCTATCAGCACTTAACATTGAGGATATTAATCAATATTGATACAGACTCCCGCATTAGTCAGGATTCTTTATTGATGTTGTGAACATTTGATACTTTCATGGAATAAAACATGATATACATGTATATGTGTATTTATTTCTTTAAGGTTTTGATTTAATGGAACTTTCTGCACATATTTGATATTGATACGCATATTGATGTAACATTGGATGGCCTTGACGTTAATACAAGAAAATATTGTGCGAGCTTTGTAGAAATATTGGACGAGTCATAACAAAGTAGATCTTTTACATATTGTGTGCCATAGTACTTATCTTGACCCAAAATAAATCCATTATTCACAACATGAAGTCTACTTAAATATATTACATTTATCTTACTGGTAATTACAATAAATGGCAAGATCCTTTTACAACATGTATCATACATTGCGTATTCATCTATCAAGGTATCTTCTCCCAGTTTGGAGGTTGATTGCAACATTATTCCACACTACCAATCCTTATTTGGAAGACTGCCTCGCATCTGGCATCATCAGTGATGTTTTGTCCTCGGTACAATATGTATAATTATTGACCAGCTTAACGATATGGCCATCTAATTCCAAACAGAGTCAGGGCTTTTCCTGTGAGCCAAACTCTTCACTTTGACTTTTACAACCTCCAGTAATTGTTGCAGATGTTCTTCACTCTCTGCAATATCATCAGCAGTGCGCAAGTTATTAAAGTTTACATAAATAAGCTGTGTATTGCAGTGCGCAAGTTATTAAAGTTTACATAAATAAGCTGTGTATTGCTTGCTTAAAGTGAGTGTGGGAATGTACGTAGTAGTGGCAGTGGCCAGGCTAATGGCGCTGGCGATCGAGAGGACATAAGCACATCATTTTATGCTGATATCTTTGCACTCCTGAATGGCAATATTTTCGCATGCTTATAATATGCATGCGAAATTCATGAAAATAAAACCCTCACGAAAATAATGCTTATACAGTACATGTACATACAGCTCTTTGTTTACTGTGATGTATCTTTCTGTTATCATGCTCATACTTGGTAATATGGCTACCCTTGTCCTGCCTTGAGGTCTAAAACCAAACTGCTCCTTACCTACTTCTTTGTCAATTTGAGCTTTTATTCTACTTAGTATGATCTTCAAGTTCAACCTGGTTATACATTACATGGCTCATATATTAAAGACTGATAGTCCTGAAATCTTCACATACATTTCAGGACTATCATTCTTAGGAGTGTGTGTCTTTGTATCTATCTAATGTCATCTAGGCCCAGACATTTTAAGAACATAACTTCTTTTCTAAGTTATCATAAAACTTTCCTATTCAATAGAAATCTTAAAGAATTCCCTGAATCATCAAATACCTAGAATATGCTAAAAGCTTGATTGATACGGTAACGATATAGCTGAAATGTTTTTTGATATAAATGTTACACAGGTGACTTAAACAATTCTTCACCAGCATTTCTTGCAAGAATCATCCCTAAAGTGGTACACATTAATTGTTTTTCTTCTTCCTAATTACACCTACATGAATGGCTCTGAGATAATGATGAAAGGCTGTGGTTCATATGTACTGATACAACACTCATTCATCTTTTTGTTGCTTGACTCATGAAAAGCTCTAACCACTTGAGTCTCCTATCTGAGATCTCCTCCACATGAAGTTGCTGGTCCTACTGAAATCAATTGAAATCAATCCAAAGCATAAAACAAGCCAAACAGCAACAGAAAGCAAACCACTCAACGAGGACGATGTCCTTCAATTTCCTTTTTTTCCCTTCTGATGATGATTTTTATAACCCACAAGCATTTGCATGATAGCGTTTCCTTCTATGCCATTGTCCTTTGCACTTTCCTGTTGTCTTTTTAGTTTATGACAGTGGGTTTCATAGCAACAGGACTCTCAAATCCAAAGGTATTGAGCTACCATACTTGTAGGATTTTTCTTATTTTAATAGAAAAATTGCTACAAGCAGAATTTCAATGTGAATGAACATTGAACGGTCTACTGTATAAATCTACATCTATATTGCACTTGCCATTTAAGTGAGGTCTGTGTCTATTCTAGCTTGAAATAGTACCTGTCATCCAATTTATTCATCTGATATCAATTCTGGATCTAATAACTTGTCACCATTATGTGATTGGCTTCATATGAGAACGTGTCATCAAAATGCAATGAAGGGGAACCCAGTGAATAGAGATTGAACAATTTGGTCACGAGCATCTCCAGCAGTTAATAATGGTTTGAGGCACGCTACAGAAGAATTTGCACTTAATGATACCGGTAATCAACACCTAGATTGATTTATGTTTTAATTCATAATTCAATCCTCTTGTGTTCTTCTCATGACAACATAAAAAACACAGCTTCCACCAAAATTCACACTGTATGCTTCAACAAATACCATGAAAACTCATAATTACATGGTCTGCCAATTAAAATGTACAATTTCTAAATGATTGGTAGGTAAATGAAATGGGGAATTTGTGTCAACCTTCTAAATGTTATGAATGACATCAAGTTAAAACCTGTAAAAAACCTCATGGTTCCACAAATAAGTGCAGCAAATTGCACTATTCACATTTTGTTGATCAAAACAACTTCATACTATGCAAACAAAAATTGATCTGCATAGTGTATTATGATCAAGTATCCACAAGAACATGTACATGTATGTAGACAGTAATTACCAAACATCAATATAAGCTCAGAGCAGAGAAGGATTGTATGTGCTGTTACATTCTCATTTCAAGCTATCCAGGACGGCCTTCAGCTACAGCCAATTGCCAAGTTAAAATGTAATAAACAGACCAAAGGTAAACACAGGAATATTAAATAATTTAATGGAGGTGTGCAATGCTGAACATTCCCAAGATGACAACATTAACTATCTTGGACAGCCTAAAAATGTAAACTCAGCCTGATCGAAAGCTTCTGAAGAAGACAAAATTTAGCCAAAAAATGTAATACACTTGATCAAGACATCTGGATATCCAAACATGTACTGTAGAACCCTAGATACAGTGTAGATCTATTGTGTGAGTAGCTCCTGGTAAAAATAAAGTTCAGAAGCCTAATAATGTACATGTAAACAATTACTTTTAGTTTAAAGGAGTTTACAACATTCACACTTAGCCCATTTATGCTGGTTTATCAAGATCTTCTGAAGATGTCAACATTCTGAGAAACCATGAAATTAAAACATGCTTTTATTTAGAGTTCAAGACATTCTGACAATGACAAATTCTGAGTGAAAAGCTTAACAATAGGCATTGCTTTTTGAAAACTTGTTATAGAAATCTGTAAACTCTACTCTACATGTACCTGCTTTATCTGAATATGACAACATTCAAGAGTAGCCCAAACCAGTATACTCTGATTCAATATGACATTTTGAAGGTAAAAGTATTCACAAAAGCCTAGAAATTAACATTTTCATGTTATCATGATGTTCAGAATATTATGACATTCTGAGAAGCTTGTACATACAATGTGCTTTATCAAGTCATACTGAAGATGAACAAATTGAGAGGAGTAAGCCAATAAATGTAGTACTGTATGATAGCATTCTACACACAGATGACAACATGGCATTTAAGATCTGTTGTATCGAGACATTCTGGAGATTACAATTTGACTCTGCTCTAGCTATCATGATCTAGCTTCTGGAGATGACAACCTTCTGGGAAACCAAAGAATGTGCATGTAACCTACACTGTAGTAGACATTCTAGATACATGTATGACAACACTGAACAATTCAACGAAACCAAGAAACTGTAAGATTTGCTCTTTCCAGATATTCTAAATTAGGAAACACTGACAATTCTGAAAGTCAATCAAAATGTAAACTCTGCTTTATACAGGTGTACATGCATTCTCAAGAACAATATTGTACTTATATTCTGAGAAGCCAAGACAATTTTACATGTAAACTCTGTTTTGCAATACAGTGTGGACTCTGGAGATGACAACAATGAATATTCTGATGAGTTAAAAAAATGTCAACTACCTTTTCCAATATAATTTAGAAGATAACAACATTGAACATTCTGATAAGCTTTAAAATGTAAACTGTATTTTATCATAATATTCTAAAGATGACAATATTCTTGAGCCTAAAATGTCAACTCCAGTTTCCCATGGTCTCCTGAAGATGGCAATATTGAGGGAAACCTAGACACTGTATGCATTCATTACCGAATGCTTATGTGACATGTGGTAGTCAAAAATCACCGCCATGCACAAATTTGATTTCATCCCTGGCATGGCATGTCTCAATGATTATGAACAGGGGAATGACAAGTGTATGAATCTCTGTAGAAAGATTCCTTCATGCATGCACATAAAGCATATTCTGCTCAGGAATATATTGGTCACTATACACTGGATTGGGAAAGAATGCAATTTGCAGAATATAAACACTCCATGGTAAATATTTGAGTTGTACTACACAATATCATGTTTGATAAATCAAATCTACTGTATGTAAACAATGCACAATATCTTCAACTTGTCTTTCCTTATATGATTTCTTGAAAGAAGATGTATAATACATCTCTACATGGACTGATGACATTTTTTTTATTTTGGCTAAGCCTATCTTTACCAGTAACTCAACTCTTTATTCATAATGTATCCTGTTTAAAAACAGGTCTATTCCTATAGATACAAGTCTGAAGAAGTCAAAATCTCAATGCAATAGTGCACCAGGAGGGAAGGAGTTTGAATTGTAGTTTTATATACCTGAAGCCTGTAAAGTTGCATGCATGTAACCCAATAAAATGTGTAAACAAATCGGCCATGCCGTTCTTTTTATGTTAAACCAGCACACAACTAATAAAACTGCAGAGTAAATGACCAGCTATCTCATAGCATCCCCATCAAACAATTCCCTTATCAATACATTTCACTGGATTATTCTTGTAATCTTCTTCAATTAATCTCTTTTACAAATTGCTAGGGAGTAAGGAGTGTCAATATGATGACTATAATAATCACCCTGTAAAGGCTGTAGCCTAGCAAGCTTATCTCTTCTACATAGAGGTAACACATAACAAATCAGATAATGAATGAAGATGGGTAGATCACAATGTACATTAACTGGTAAGTCACTTGTTTGACACTCCACTTAATGGATTAGGCTAGTAGTAATGCCATGCACGTCCTTATCAATATCAATTCACACCTTATTTGTGAGGTATTCCTAGTTTTTCGCATCTGGTACATGCATGAATATTTTTAAAACATGGTCTTTGTCCAACATATCTCTACTACATTTGATAGATCTTTGTATAGGCTAGATTATTCACTATGCTTTCAGTATACCAGTAGGCTTTACAGACCCTGTTTCTTTATGGACGCTTTAAATGAACTGATGTAATCCTGATTAAAATTGTACATTATAAAAATCATGTTTTTACGTAAAATTCAGTGACCATATACATGTCTAATCAGCAAATAATTCCCATTCTACATATTGGATTTAATTAATCTGATAAGTACACTAATGGAGGTATAGGAATACTTTAAACTAAAATTAAAAATAGGCTGAGAATCGAGAAGCTGCCACATGATGGAACACTTTGATGGTGTACTTGATTTAATATGCAGGGATGACATTATCCATAAATGAAATGTGTCAAATGCATTAGGGGTGTATGTAATTGGATTGTATCATGCACACATGTGTGTACATAGATCGCACTTGAAATATCCAACTGGAACACAACATAATGCTCTAGCCTTTACTACCTGTACCAACATCTTTTTTGTCTCTCTCTCTCTCTCTCTCTCTCTCTCTCTCTCTCTCGCTCTCTCTCTCTCTTTCTCTTACCTAAATATCTGATGGCCATCAATGTTGGCCATTCTTTATATTTATAAGTACTTCATTATTTACTTTATCTGTATTTTTAGAAATTTGTTCATGAGTGTAAAGTAAGAATCACTATTTCTCATGTATCAAAGAACCAGTGTTACAATCATTTTTTTAAAAATGTAAAATACAATAAAAAATAACTTGTGGAATGAAAGTGAAGCAACATACAAATTAAATGTATTATAAATGCTTTAAATTGTTTAGAAGAATTTAATGATTATTCAACTAGGTAGAGAAATTATAGTATTCATACTGGAATGGAAAGAGATTTCTTATTGCCGTAACATTTTTTGTCAAGTTCTCATTCTAACTGATATTATACTGCTAACTGTATATTTTATTTCAAATTCCTGAGAATTTATACAAAATAAATTATGTTTGCATGCAAACTGCTTCCAGATGAATGTTTCTGTTACAAGGAGGCAAGTCATTTATTATGTACCGGTACAGGAAAAACTGACTTGAATTCAATGAATAGCCTTCTTCTGGCATACCATACATGTATGTTAAAAGTTATTTTGCTAAATTGTCTCAGATATAATGGACAGAACGACGAAGCATTTGACAATTATACAGATAAACTGAAGCTTTTTGTCTTGCACTCATCAAGTAAATCGCAAGAATGAACAAACAGCTGAAATTGGACAATATAAATGGAAGCCATTATTATCTAGATCTGAATATATCGTCCTATTTCAGCTCCCTGTTCATTCTTGTGATTTACTCTGATGAGTGTAAGACAAAAAGGTTCAGTGTATCTGTTTTGGTTGCTATTCTTTGACTTTATAGTACCAATCATCTTGTAAGATCAAGAGAAGTGAGAGGGCAACAATTGGTGAAACAGCTAGGGTAATATAAATGCAAACGTGAACCACTCTATTGCCCCTCCACTTCTGTGCCCTGGTGATTCCTATGCACACTAATGAGTGTGTAGAGTAATATAAATGGGGTTGAATGCAAGGTGTGACAAGGGAAAAACAGGCCAGATAAATAAGAAAGATATGTTAAACAGATCTTTAAAATATAAAAATTCCAAATGATAGGATAAGGGTTCCAATTATGGTTTTATACAATATAATGTGAATGCCTTTTCAGCATTGTTCGCAATACTGAGCAAATGTTATAGAACAGTAAAAAACCACAGAATATCCTCACATACGTTTGCAGGTCGATGCATCCACTTTGAATCTGCTTGCACTAGCTGTCACACATGAACTAGTTCTCCCATACACACGTTATAAAGTACTCTTCATCCAACTTCAATTCAAGGATACATCACAAGGACATGATCTACTGTATGTTCACGTTTGTGGCAGCACATATGCATACCGTGTACATTTATAAGCACAGTTAACCCCATACCGGTAATCAATTTAGGGGAGTGCACTGTTCTGCCTTTTAACCCATGATCAACGCCCCTGTTAATTAACGTAAAAACATTGTAACAATAATGATCAGACGTTCAAAAAACTCTATAATCATCGTTAGTCAAATTAGAAAAAAAAAGCAATTTTGTTCTCATGTAAATTTATATCTCCATGAATCAGCAAAAAAAATTACAGCAGTAAAACTTTAGAGTCTGTATCTACAATATACATAAATTCTACACAATATCAATAGCTTCATATATATTTTCTGAACCTGTACATGTAGACTGGGGATAGCAAAATACATTTTAAAAAAGCTAACATTCATATGCAGTTACTGTACAGGTATTGTGTTTTAAAAAATGTAAGATAACGTATAGGCATGAGATACAGGCCATTCAACCAAATCCGGCATTATCAGTGATTGTACTTTTGCCACATGTACTAGTCATCTATCTGTGTAGAGAGATAGAGAGTGTGCTCTGCTCTAGCTCCATCCATCAGTCCATTATCGAAACTCGACAAATTGGTGTGTGTCTGGAGAGGTAATTCTATTTCACCCCAGGGTATGCTGATGAGGAATACAGTTGTATATACGGTAAATGTCCATATGACCTCACACAACATACACACTGTGTAACTGTGCAGCTTGCAATTTTTCATACAGTACTTGTTGCAAAAATGGATGCTTTCGCTGGATGCTATGTTGCTTAAAGTCATTACGGTAGTTCATTTATGTTACTCAATTAAAACAACTACCGTATTTGCCGGCGTAAAGGCCGCAGTATTTTTGGAAGAGAAAATATCAAAAAGTCGGGTGCAGCCTTTTACGGCGAAAGAGTAAAAAAAAAAAAAAAGAAAGTCAAAACCAGCACGAATTTGCACATATGGGACTGGGAAAGGTAAAATGACTATACCACTATGGTACAGGACATTTCTACACATCTTACCGACAATTTTATCTTGCATTGTTGACATGAAGACGAAAAAAAAAGGTCCTAACACAACATTTGCCGATAGATCTTGATTTAAGTTCGTGCCAATGCATTGCAAAATTAACTAAAGGAAGGGACCGTTTAACGGAGCTGACGCGAACATCCATCCGAAGTCGCCATTTTGTTTTCCATTTCATGCAGTTTCGCATTACACCGTACATTGTGGTAGCGGTATAAATCGGACACCAAATCTGCCTGCGATCACTTTTTTAGCTAAACTTCTGGTAAATTATAAGAATATTGATGAATTTGGTATCAGTTTGTAAAAAAAAAATAGTGTTTTTTCGAGAAAATGATGATTATTTTGTTTTGTCCCATTTTTTTTTTTTTTTTTTTTTTTTTCCCTCTTTGAAATGTCAAAGTTGGGGTGCGGCCTATGCGGCGGTGCGGCCATATCGCCGGCAAATACGGTAATATAACGATGTATAAATTCAATTTTTAGGACCCCGAAATCCTGGGCCTAAAAATGCAGAAAAAAAGGATATTCTGGATTATTCGGGAGGGTTGGCAGGAATGCTATTTTTTGCCAACTTTTTGCCAGCAAGCCAGGTCCATGTTAAAAAACCCGGGAAGGACTCTCATTTAACTGCGAGATGCAGTTGAATGTGTAAGATCATTAATGTAAATTAAAAAACAGTAGAGTACCCTTGTGGTACGCCGTGTGTATAGAAAAAAAAATTAAGGAAATATTATTATAAACTACATATTGAGATCTATCAGAAAGATTACTTTCAAACTAAGATGACAGACAAATTTGAGTGTTGTTTCCCAGTGGTGAGTCAACACTATGATAACTGAGCTGGGAGACATTGCCAGGCATAGCGCCAGGTGGGGGGCCATAAAATCAGAACTTAATTTTTTTTTTTTTTTTTTTTTTTTTTTGTACTTGTGTATAAGACGCACACCCGATTTTGATTTTTTTTTTTTGCGGCAATAAAGTGTGTCTTATACACAGAGATTTACGGTACATGTATAAGTCCCTTATTAAATCAATGCAGGGTTTATTCTTCTTTTTTTTAAAGCAACTTATTTGCGAAGAAAATCTCAATTGTGTGCAATGCTCCTTTTACATGACTTCTACCTGCCAAGTCAACCCTGATCCCATAGCTGCATGTTTTACTATAACACATCACTATATGAGATTTTATATGTCATTAATTGTCATACATGTATGTGCATGATACAGCTATCACACAAATATACAGTTTTCCATGTCTGAAAAGAGAAGTTAGTGCAACATTTAAACCCTCCTCAATCTTTCATCTCCCCCCCCCCCCCCCTTCCCTCTCCTTTCATCTAACTTTCTCTTGCTCCCATTCTCAAGTTATTTCCCAATCTCCCTCCCACTTTCCCCCCTGAAATATATCTATCTAGCATGCATAGAGTTGGTTTAGTTCACGTGATGAGTATTTGCACTGCTGATTCAGATCTGTCACACTGATTGATGAGTATACATATCTGCCTTAATCAACTTCAATTTTCACTTCAATGCATCCTGCACTTTAGTAACAAATTGAATTTAGTGAAAGGTCCCTTGTGGATGGGATGATATGTCAAGTGCTTTACGTGTATTCTAATTTAGAAATAAGATCCGCAAGCAATTAACAGGAACATTTTGTTTTATTTTTCCAATACTAGTCGATATCATCCCATCAAAACCTGTGTATTTGGGAAGCCAATGTAAAAGGTGCACCAATGTGTTATAATATAATGTGTTATAATATAACTCCTTCTTCTAGGTATAAAAGTGTAAGCATTCAACGTTAAAACAAGACTGAACTGCTCGCTTTCCATTCTAGACATTCCATATTTGGATGCACTTGGAAATACGTAAGTAGAGATATCATTCAACTTTTTCTTGTTTATTAGAAGTTTTTAAGATGATCTGTTATCTTCATTGATTAGTATCTATAGTAAAAATTTAAAAAAATGTTTAAACAGTCTGTTCAGAGCCAGAAAGGTGTTAACTCTGTGGTTAATGCCTTTCTGGCTCCAAACAGATTATGTAGGTATGCAGAGTAGGCCTACACCAGACCATGAATTCACTAGATTTGGTAGATTTTCTTGTGAAAAAAGCTGTCTCCTGGATTTGCCTCTAATAGGTGATACATGCATTTGAATCATGGTCATATATTATACCTTTTCTAATGACTTTACTTAAGCTACAGTTTAATCATGTTTGCTGTCCATAAAGAGAAAAATATTATGTTGTGCTGAAAAGAGCATATTTAAACTGTAGATACAGCAACATTAGATAATTTGTAGTATTTACAGTGTCGACTTTCACACTGTGTTCATTGAGGTAGGCCAAACTCATACCATTAAGATGCCACTCATACACAGACAGATTTCACACAGCTTTTCCTGACACATTAGAGTATGTCGCGGTTTCTCATATTGTATGGACGATCACATTCGAAGTCCACATGGAGTCACATCTCACAACAACTTTCGTAAAGCCATGAGATGTACCGATACATGTATCACAGCAGAGAGACAACACAGGAAAGGTGAAAAATCTGCATGTGTGTGAGAACGCATAGTAAAGTTTGGGTTCAATTTGTGACAATGGTAATATTAATGGTTCTTGTTGTTTATCATGACTGCAAGCTACATGTATATGGTATATGAATGTCTAGCCACTGTTTGATCTGTGAAATTGCTTTTAAAGATACATGTATCAAAGTGTGCTCTCCGGCAATGAATTTTGAATTAAATTTTGTGGCGAAAAGCTTGTCTCCAGAATGTGAGCTAGCTTCAGACATGTATGCAAGAAGGGATTTGAAAGTTTGTCAGTGAACACCATGTGTCAGATTTCATATGTAACCTTCATGTGCAAATAGACAGTAGGGATTTACCTCATAGGCATTCTTGATGACGACTGTTTCCTTGGTCTGAGCAACATGGCCAGCAATGCCTTGCCCAAATGGGATGTGGATCTCCTCCTCTTCAGAGTGCAATGAATCTTCCACGGTAGAGTTCTCGTTCACATCAAAGAGCTTGGAAACAAGAAAGCGTCTATCCTTGGTGCCTCGGGCAAGAAAGAGGCTAGAAAAGAAATGAAAATACAGCAGACGTCAAGATGAGAATCATCAGTGTGATCTACGGTTACCTTACCTCATGCATATGTTGAGAATATATATTTCTAATTTCTTAATTACAAAAGGTTACAACTGTGTAAACCCAACTTTGTACTTTATTGTTTTTAGATTACTTTGCAACTGATGGTATTTTTACCCTGAGAGTATGTTGTCAATATATACTGAATAAAAATCATATTGTTACCATAACAAATAATATAAATTCAAATTATACCTCCAAATCTTGTATTTCAAAAATGTAATACTTATGGACATCACACAATACGATAACCCTTTCACACCATGACATACATGTACATGTACAACACAACAGTTATGCATAAAAATTGGCAACATCTTGACTGAAAATTATTTTTTAGAATACTTTAGACTTATATTTTGTTATCAAAAACTTTGCAAGTACACCTGACCAGAATTTGATACATTCCTACTTGCTCCATATGAAATTTAAAAAATGCGTATTTTACCGAGCATTTTAATGATACAGTCTACACTGTTATTTTGGACAATCTGGAAATGTATGTCCTTATACATTAATAAACAAGAGAACTGCTACCTGCATCTACAACTAGCATAGAATGCTATATAATACTTTGAATTTTGAACTTCTCCTTTTATCTGACCTAGCCTTGCCATATGCTGGCAAAAGACATACATGTAACATGGATAATTGCCGGCAAACATGTATTATCTGTTTTAAAAAGTACTTTCAAGTTTATGGGTTACATATTCCACAGTATTAAAGTCTGTTTTAGTACACAATGTATTTTCATAAGTACCAATATCCATGTAGGTAAATGTACATGTACATGTACAGGTAGGTTGTATTTTTTGTGCTGCAAAGAAGAGCTGAGCTGTTATATTCAGAGCAAAATTGACAATTTATTTCACAATTGACCATGATTTAAATGATTTAAATCTGTAATGTTTCAGATTGCTGCAAATACAAGGGCCTCAAAGTCTGCTGCGTATGCTGATAATATTCAAAGATTATACAATTTTGCCCATAAGTGCAAGATCAGCTTTATGTGGTCGTAACAAAATTTGATAAAAGTATTACTTGAACAGCATACTTAAACAAAATTTTAGTGCAAACACTTTTCCATTAAAAAAATTCTGATGACGTTAACTAATGTCGCATTTATAAGGGCCATCCCACTTGTACAATGTAGATCCTACTTGATAGGAATTTTTTTTTCTATTGAGAGATTAAAAGGTTGTAATGTGATTTTTCTCATTAAAACTTGTTTAAATATAATTTAGTGATATTTCATAATTTTCAATGTGCACTCTCAATTCTCTTTTTCGTCATGCTATGAGAAAAATTAGGACAAGCACAAACATGTACACGTACACACAAAGTCATATTATCACCGGGATTGAAGCTAAATTGGAAAACTGTCATGGGAAAAAAGAAGTGGAAGAACAAATACACTTTTTGATATTCAAAATGTCAGTTCCCAAGGTTTCTGATATCTCCCTTGAGCATGGTGCCAATTCATGGATCAAATATCGATAGGATGTTGTAAATGTCAGAGGTCCTTAGAAACCAGAGCTGTATTCATCCTACAATTGCAAAACAAGGTATTTCAACTTTCTTTTATTTTGTTCAACCATGCCACACAATTGTTTCGTAGACGCACATGCAAGACGTGCATACTGAAGCTAACAATACATTTATTCATTCATATAGATCTAAAATAATAACTAATAAAAAGCAAATACGGTAATAATAATTGTGTAAATCTACTATGTTAAAGAAATTATTTCAATGCACCCAACCTCTTTGCTAGTTTACCAATTTTTTTGACAGAAAGATTTTCAAGCACAATTTCCCACTGGGCCTATTGAATTATTCATATTCTGATGACTTATCTAATAATTTATATATTTATTTATTAATCTATCACCACAGTTAGTTTGTTCCTACATTGTAAATGTACGGCAATAAAAGGTTTGATTTGATGAATTTGATAAACTTCAACAGGATACAAATCTTAATCATGTACATGTACATTATAAAACTACAGCAAAAACAGGTATAGATCTTATATTAACCTTTTTTTTTTTCAACTAAAAATGTTTCATTGTTTATTCCTACATGTATATGTCATGTACCTTTAACTTTTTCTGCATCCTGTTACTCATGACCTCACAATCTACAGATAATCACTTCCTGTATCTATGAATACCGTATCTACATGTACTATGTCAAAATTGTATACCAGAATTACAACTCAAATACCAACTTTGGGACATCTTGGAGAAAAACAATGATCATCAAAAAGAGAATACATGTAAATTGATACAAGGCTCATTTTGGGTGTTTTCAATGACATTTAATAATGCATACATATCTGTATTAACTATTATTGACATTTTTCATGTATGCTTTTACTTGAACGACATTCATCTTTATACATGTAGGTTTACACAGCAAAACAGTATTTAAGACCACATAAGGTACATGTACATTTTAGCTTATCTTAGACTATGTCACACAAATTAAACTTGTACATTTGTACACATATTGTGTGAAAAATATATATTAATGTTCATGTGGAAATACTCGCAAAGAATAATAGAAGAAACATAAAGAAAATAGACGGCATATTTCTGCTGATTGATTTATGCACTTGTCATTTGTAAGACGCACCTCTTGACCCCCGGGAATGGTGCGTCATTGTACCGATGTGAGTCGTACATTTTGATACCATGACGCACCTTCCGTCACAGAAAGTGACACACCATTACATTCCATCGACGCACATTTGAGTCAAACATATGACAAACCATTTCATGAAAATGACTAGCCAATGACACACCTTCAGACAAGCTTGGAGAAAGTGACGGTCCCATTGACACACCAAATGACGCAACGTGGTAAAGTGACTTACTATGACGCACATATGGGTCAGTATTGTGACGGACATTTTGCGGCCATGACGGTACTGTGCGTCGCGATTTTGGGGAACATGACGCAACCATGACGCACCATCCCCGGGGGTCAAAAGGTGCGTCTTACAAATGACACCTGCATTACTTTTTTAGAACACGATAAATCATAATCACGACAAATCATAATCACGACATATCTTTACTGTCACGGTGTCATGAATGAATGAAGCTTAAGGAAAACGCAAGCCTCTAATACACAGGTAAATTATCTAAAAATATCATGTGAGTGGATGTCTTACCTGCATCTGTCACCATTTGTAAGAATGCTGACATTCATCAGAATTTTGTGGCAAAGTGTATTCAGATCCAGTTCATCAGCTATATCTCTGATGAGTTCCATGAAAAGTTCTTTCTCGTCAAGTTGCCTCAAAGCAGATTTATTCCTTTTCAGTGTTGACTTTCTGCGACGGGGTGAGAGCAGATTCCGCAAGCTCTTGGTTCCAGATATGTTGAAGGACTTTCGTATGGACTGGAACACTCCTTTCTCAGTTAATTTCATTGATACATCTGGCCAGGAACTGACATCCTGTGGACTGCCTTCTCCATGCTTGTGAAGGGAGTTGGCATGCTTGGATAGCCATTGTTCAATCATATCTGGAGTGGCCTTTGTTACGAAAATGTCTGTTGCAACATCATGGTTAGCTTCCAGATATTTTTCAACCTCTTCCCTTGAAACATGATTTAGAGCAGTAGCCATCGCTGATATATGTTCTTCTTATGATTGTGGACACAGAAAGAGTTCATCTGACACTTCAATAGACCAAGAGATGACACATCAAAAGTATTTCCATTCTCAATCCTAGTTTGGTCGCACTTGGTGCTTGTGCAAGACCTAAAGATATAATCAGATGAATATAAGTTAAGTGTTTAATAGTGAGAAGTCTGTAACTTGTCAAGAGACCCAATACCATACAAAACAACTAGAGTGTACACTGTCAAATTCAATTCAAATATAAAATTTTACAGAAATACAAATATGATGTCCACTAAACATTAAATTCATATTACTAGGGATCAATCAAAAAATATATATATAAAAGAGTTATACTGATAGATCTACATGTAAATTCAAGAGCTCCATATGCTCAGTGGATCATTAAAGTGTACCAATCACCCAAAAATAATTTGTGTACAGCTAGAGTGTATGAAATTAACCTCAAAAAACTTATCTGGCATTCTATGGACCATTATTTAAGGAGTATGAGGAAAAGAAAAACTTAAAACCCTAGACATAGAACTCATGTCATACCTGGGTTCTAGGTTCATACAAGTGTGTTGACTAATCTACTCTGACTCACTAGTCAGGCCTCCAACTGAATTTTTGGAAGGGGGTCCAGATTGGACTTTTACATTCGGTATACTGTACAAATCCCATCTCCTTAAAGGTAGTACATCCCTTTTGCAGCCAACATCAAATCTGTAGAACTTTGCAGGAATTATGAATATGTCATGTTTGTCCTATCTGTGGAATTTAAATGTAAGCATTCTCCTAGTATTCAAATTATGCAAGGAAACCCTTGTGCCTTCTAGACTTCACTGTCAGACACTATTGAGTGACTGAGTGACTTATTTTTTTTCATTGGTAATAACATACATAAAATGAAATATAAAGCAGATGTGTCTTTCTAAAAACTTTACGTAAATGCAGCTAACTTTGCATACAACAAATGACTAATCTTTTTTTTAGTTCATACGATTATGAGACACAGATTAACATTATTACTAGACTTAACTTCTTAAGAAGTTAAATCTGCTTTATCTGACATAAAATTCAAAAGATATCACTTTCAAAATAGGGGTCTACCACCCAGTGGCGGATCCAGGGGAGAAGCCAGGGGGGGAATACAAAAAACAAAAATTGAGCTCCACCCCCCCCCCCCCCCCCCCCCCTCCACTTATTCGGCCGGCCGCCTGAGTCGCCACTAAATATTTTCTCGGGCCCCCTCCCTCGCCCCTGCTACCACCGGCACAAAATGTTAGGGGCCATCTTACACCGAAAGCTTATTTTTGTTGAATTAAGATAAAGATAAAGACCAGTTCTGGTCATACGATTGCATATATTGAAAGAAGCGTTCTGGTCATACGATTGCATATTGAAAGAAGCGTTCTGGAATCAATCAGAAAAGGTTGATCATCTAGCATATAAGTAAAGTATTGGTGTGTACTGCAAGGTTCTGGAATCATCAAAATGATAAGAAATTTGACCCAGTCTTCGTAAAGTTACAAGCACTGTACACAGAAAGATGTATATGGGACTACGCACACGTGCACGACACATGCATACTAATTTGGTCACAATAGATAAAAAACAAATTTACCAAATATATCAATTAATGAATTAGTACTAGATTCTAGTAGTAGGCGGTTTCCCGGCAAAATTGTTATCATCATGTTATTAGTCAAAACATATTCTTTCACATGATTGGTAATAAGAGCTTCCATTTCATTTTTTGAGAGGGGGGCATTTCCAAAACTGGTCTTTAGACTTTACCTTTAATAAAGAATTCCCCATACCACTAAGATTAAGAATAAGATGGTTATTTCTGTCTAAATAAAAGAATAAAGACAGTAAAGACTAAAGTTAGATCTAACTTTCTTTTAACTAGAGTCTAGATCTAGGCTAGACAGCAATAACCATCTGATTTGGGTCATTTCTTTAATAAAACTGACATTTGTTATAATCGGAGGTCTAGTGGAGCCAGACGTAGTCTCAGTGGAACAACCGACGATTAGAGAGACTGAAGTTTTCGGTCTAGATCTAGGCTAGTTCTAGTATAGATTCTAGACCCTAACTTAGTCCCTAGGGTCGTCTAACTTCTACTTTTTCTAGATCTACAAAATACTACAAAGTTCTACTTGAACTTCTACTTGAACTATTAAGTCACCGTCTAGATCATTCAATGAATCATAATCTAGATCTAGAATAGAATCTAGATCTACTCTTTTCACTCAAACTAGAATCTAATCTAGGGTCTAGACCTAACTAGTTAGGTCTAGACCTAGACTAGATCTAAAGTTAGATGTACTTTGCCAATATATTCTTGGAGTAATTATTGAAGCCAATATTTTAACTTTGTATCAACTATCATAGTCAATGACTCATACTTCATAGAGTAACAAGTAGACCTAGATCTACAGCGTGGAATTTAAAAAATACAGCAAAAATGTTGATGATTGTTCCCTTGCGACCAATACGACATGGACATTAATTTACTTTGGAGTTTGGTCACCCAACCAAAACAAATTGTGAAGTGTGATGTCTCTCTCGATGATGACCTAAGTCCTAACCTTGTAATTGTAAGATGATCGGTAATGTTGCACACTTTGTCAATCACATCAATTGTCTCCAGGAACAGCTGTCACGTTAAAACCGAACAGAGTGTCACATCTGCATCCCAAATTTGTTTCTGTCTGTGTGTGATGAGAGGTCTCGGATACCGGCTCGCTTGGTATCAGTGCATCGTACAGTTAAAGGCTCATCACACTAGCACCGATGCGGGAGAGGCCTCCGTGATGATTTGCTGAGCATGAGCAACTCGGTGGAAGTTCGAGGTCCGCGAAATTCTCGTCGTACTCTACGTCCAAATTGGAATAAACAGCAGGTAAAATTGCCACAGGCTTCAAGTCATAGTTAATAGGGATAATGAAAAGATTGCACTCGTTTAGTTTTTCAAGAATACTCGCACAATACCGGTCATTCTGTCACATATTGGAAGCAAACGTTGATAGAAATTCACCTAAAATCATTATCAGAGAACGGCGGATCGTGTGTAAACCTAGCCTGCGCATAACTAATTCAGTGCACTGCGTCAGCGCGTAAATTGTGTACTACAAGCGCACGTACGCCTGGCTGAAATTGTAATACTGCATCGAGATAATTGACTGGCACAGCTATCGCATGACCAATTAAACATTTAGCTAGTTGAACTAATTAACACGACAGAGTCCTAAAAATCGATATCCTTAAACGATGCTATCGAAAAAAAATTAGAAAGCGGGTTACATGCGCCATACGCTAGCGCATAGCGCTAAGCTAGTTCAGGATTTGCATAAAGTTAAGTGCAAAAAGTTTGAGGGACTCCAATCTGATTGGTCGAAAGTAAGAGCTTTGCCGAGCGCGAGCCCCATTGATCACTGGACAATCCGAATCGCGTCGCCGTCAATCATGGAGTGTGAAATATTGTAGGGATTCGCAAAGCCAAGATTTTACAGAAGGACGACATTAAGAAAACGAATCGAGATCATGTTCTAATATAGGATCGGTGACAAGATCAAGACGTCAGGACGCCATACCTCTCATCTCTTCTATTTCTCCCTTTGCTTTTCAACATAAACCTGTAACATGACGGGGGAGGGGAAGGTACAATTACCCCCTCACTGTATAATGCCCCCACTCTGCCAAAACCTGCTATGCTTCACGCAGGGGTGCTCTCTCTCTCTCTCTTTCTCTCTCTCTCTTCTTTTCCTTGTCAAAGATTAAGACATACAATTATTAATGTGCCTTGGTTTGAGAATATTTTTTCCCTCGTTTTCCCTCTTGTTAATTGTCAAAAGTAATCCGCGATCCACACATGTGCATGGATTGCATTCTATAGGCCGTTTTCAGACATGACAAAAGTCGTTTAGGCCTATTTGCAAATTAAAATGATAACCATTGTTATTATTCATGTTTATAATTCTTTAATTAAATCGTTTTCTTAGGGTACAGGGACCTGGTAACATTGTTCAGATGAGAGAAAATGGTGGTAAGGTAGTGACTTCAATGCTTGATGTACAATTAAAGATAATCTGACAGTTTGAGTGAAAACGGACCATTATTAAATATTAATGATACAAATTGGGGAAAATTTATCTGACCGATTCCTTAATTCTCCCAACTATATCATTACAATTTCTTTATATTTTAGGTGAATGTAAATCGTCTCAAGTAATGAATTGACTCTATAAACCATTCCAGATTTTGAGTGTTGAAAGATTTTTTAAAGCCTGTCTTATGTCTTATGTGGAAAAAACAGTTGGGAAAATTCAAAAATGGTTGGGAAAATTTATTGTTAGAGGGTGTTGCACAGTGACGTCTTCAAAGAAAACTCCATAAATATCTTTGTATAGCCTGAGAATTTTTTCAGCATTTGGGGCATTTTTTGTAGGGTTAGTAGGCCTACAGTAGAAGGAATATAATAAGTAACATTTCACACACAAATTAAGCAGTGTTTTCATCAACATTCAACAATGTTACCTATAGTCACTTTAAATATCAGAAATCTAGCTCGATTTTTATAGCATTGTGTCAAGGTATTCCAAATCAAAGAAGCGGATATTGAAAGAAAAGAACTAGTATTGCTTGTTTGATGGAAATGGAACGAAACAATGTACAATATGTATTCACTGGTGTATATTTGGCTCCAGTATATAAGCAGAGTTTGGGTACATTTATTTGGTATGCAGCTCTCTTTTATTAGAACCCTATAACAAATGCAACGCTATACAATAAAAAAGAGTTTTAGGAACAATGCATGACAACAATCTTATTGACCTTTCTATAGGTGACGACGAAACATCTATATTATAGCCTGTTGAAATGAACCAGGAATTATTAAATGCTTCAGGCAAATATTTAAAAAACCGAAAACAGATATTTTGTCTACTTATTTTTGGAACCCCCCACCCCCTCCACTCACAAAAATAAAACTATTAGCCTGCAGAAGTATGAGGAGGTCGGACAGGAGTCGGCTATAGTAAGATTAGTGTGAAAAATATCCCCCCCCCCCCCCTCAAAAAAAAAAATGGGTATTTTTCATTCTCTAATTTTCTTTCCCAATGGAAATGGGGTCTTCCAAATCATTTGAGGACAGGAGCTCCAATTTGCTTTCTAATGTTCTCGCTATATGTTATTTTTTGTTGTTTCATCACTGTGTTGTCTATTGGTTGTTATGAATCCCCCTCTTTTATCAAGCCATTGGTTTTTAAGGGTGTTAGACCCCACTCCTTGAGGAATATATTTCACTCATATGATTTTTTAATGAAATTAATTGATTTGTATCGAATGAAAGTTAATGTTTGCAGCGGCGTCTGAAATCTGCCTCAACGACTTATACTTTTACTCGTTCATGATAAATATTATTGATAATTTACATAATCACCCAGGGATGGAGTAGGGGCACTACCCATCACACTCTCAAGAAGAGAGAATCTCTCACTCTCTCTCTCCTTCTCGTTAACGATATTATTGTCAGAAAGTTTTGGGGAAAATAACATAAAGCATCAGGAGTATAAAAACCTTCAACGTCCCTTTGTCGAGTTTTGGTGACGAAGAAAGGCCAATAACAATACTATTGCATTAAAAAAAAACTTTCAACATCAGTTTTATTTTTGATTCTAAAAATGGAGGATAATAATGTAATAATATGCCTACTTCGCACACATTTTGTTGTTCTTGTTAATATTATGTTCTTGTTATTATCATATTTTCATAGGCCTTTATATGGATACAATATTTACCCTTTTCTCTTTTTTCCTAAATTTCATATACATCAGATGTGATAGGTTGTGTTGAATTTTTCATGATCGATTTAGATACTTTGCCTTTTCTTGGCGATATTAATCGTACAAATCAATCAAAGGAAAATAGCAATTTTAAATTGGAAACTAACATGAATTTAATGAAACAAGTTAATCTCATGCAGCACAGGCCCAGAATGTTGATGTATTCCGAGCGCAAGGTGGCGATATACTCCTTTGTCACCATTTGAGAAGTGGGGTGCTTTAGCACAGAAATGTTTTTATATTTGGACGAAATATACAGCATGGTGCATTTTCCTTTTCCACGAAGAAGGGGGAAGGGAGGGGGTGGGGAAGTGAGGGAGAGCAGGCCCGTAGCCACGGGGGGGGGGGGGGGCACGTGCCCCCAAAATTTCCAAGATCGGTTGAACTTTTTCAGACCCTCCCCAGGACGTCGATCAGTTACATGTATGTGCCCCCCCCCCCCCAACAAAACAAAAAAACAACAACAAACAAACAAAGGAACAAACATCAAACTCTGGCTACGGCCCTGAGGGGAAGGGAGGAGGACTTCTATGGTGATACTCATCAACGCCTGTTCAGCATCGAGATGAGGGTAAAGCATAGAGTTGTTTTATACAGCTCTATGCCGGTACAGTTCCTGAAAAGGGAACTAAATTGTTTTAAGAGCCACCTTAAACTGCTCCAAAGAAGGCAGTTCGATTTTTACGATGATTTGAGGTAGCTCGTCCTGGGGAAATAACTAAATTTGTAAGTGTCCATTGAAGAGCCTACTCTCATATATCGTTGTTGTTGACTCCTCCTTGTAGTTCGCTGCCTCGGTTTCTTATTGGGAGGGGAGGTGGGCACACTCTTAAAAATACCTAGTCAGATTTTGTGACTAGTTGTTTCGGTTCAAAAGGACTAGAAACTAGTAAGTGCCCCTGAGATCCTTTATTCTAGTCAGATTTGACTAGTTTCTAGTCAAATCTGACTAGACATTTTTAAGAGTGCAGGGGAACGGAGGGGGATCGAGGGATGGTAGGAGAGGTGGACTGGAGTTCAAATAGAGTTAACCAAAACGAACAAATTACCGGCGAGAAAAGCAAGAGAATAAGAAAACAGGAGAAAAATTGCTGTATATTGCGATGCAATAAAAAGTATCTAAACTTTTATTACTGCGCAAACAGACAACAAACGGAAACACCGACGTGCACTCAAGCATGAGGTCACAAAGCACAACCTGCGAACTTTTTATTTTGTGTGTACACGTAACCAAGGAGGGAGGGCGCTTGCGCTACCCATAGATACCGAAGTGTGGTTAACATGTATACTATTCTTGTGTGCACTATTTATACGGCGCGTGAAGAAAAACATTGAACTTAAGATCATCTTCTTGGCACTGTACCTTCACAGAGAGTGGAAATATCCAAACAGAATTGTAAGTAAATTAACATCTTTGAAATTGACTGTAGAACCATTATTTCGTCTTGAGAAAAGTTGTATCTATTAAAGTCGTTGACACCAAAGAATTCGGGATCGGGGCCGGGAACGAGTCATGCACCTGCTACCTGTACATGTAGCAGGTGAATCGCGGGTAGCTCTTCCGCGCTACAGGTGCGTCTCGATCTTGCTGCTGGCTTCCAGGGCCAACTTGAATTCTTAATGCTTATTAATTCATGAAATATTTTGTTCCTGTCACAAATACACTACAATGTACATTATCAAGACCAGTAGTGAATTACTAAATGACACAATGATTTTTTGTTACTGGCAATTAGATCTACATCTGTTGATCATGTTTTCATTTAGAATTAGATCCTACCTTTTTTTTTAAACAACAAGAACAATATGATTATGAATGTATTTTGTTGCCTTGCAAAATGTCTAGACCCCTATTCTTGTTTAACTTTTAGGTATATTTCAATCTCATGAAACAAATTTCAAAATGCGTAGACAGTCTACACTAAGCAATATGGTAATTTGGTGAATTCCAATACACTCATGGATTCAGCTGCCCATATTGCAAAGTAATTCAGAAGGGGATAACCATTCTCAAAAAAACTTGTCATATGATTGTGACACAAAATCAAATAGATATTGTAGACCTAGTTATGCCAATCCGAAGGTAGTTGTAACCGGCAGTATACCCAGACGTTGTGGCCCGAATTCACAAAGGAGGTTTGTCAACAAACCTTGGTTTTCGTACGTCATATGACGCGTTTTACGCGTTTTTTACAAACCTGGTTTGTAAAGAACAAAAGGAGGTTTGGCAACAACAGGAGGTTTGAGCTCAAACGTTGGTCTGAGCTCAAACCTTGCTTTGTGAATTCGGGCCTGTGTGTCCGGACAGGTTGTGTATCAGGACAGTTGATTGAAAACAGCAATTCAAAGAAGTCTTTTCATGCAATATTCCATATTAATGTTAAACAATATTGTAAAGGACATAAATAATGTATCATGGTTATGCTATTTGATGCTTATTTTTTGTAAAAGCAAACAGCAAATGTGACAGCTTCTCCAGACACCCCCCCCCCCCCATAATAGATCTGCAATGTATTTTGTAATTTAATTCAAATCTTTTTCATTGTTTCCATAGGACTGAACTTTGTGACAGATATATTCAAAGAGGATTTACGATACAAGGCACAATTATGCCTAAGTCAAGAGCTCATGCTCCTTCTGCAGCAGAGGATGGAATTTGGGTGAGTTTTATGATTACAAATTTTGTTTTAATTAAACGGCTATGTGGTATGCTTTTTTTTTTTTAACTCATGAATTTTAGATAAAAATGCAGTTTAGCAAACTTTGCTTAATTGATGTATCTTTATAATTCCATTATATTATTTTCTTTCATTTCAAAATTAATTTTGATAAAAAATAATAAGTTTCTTTCATGTGAACATAATGCAATGGACTCTAGCCTGAGTTATCTCTGGTTTAGTAAGTAATATTCAGAGGGTTAAACTAGGGCATCTTTGCAAAATAATCAAAAAAATGTGCCACATTGTTGTATATTAATCCTGATAATAATAAAATCTTTTGCTCCTTTCAGTTCCAAACTCGAGGCTGGTCAACCAAGGGAGAAATGAGGAAGACAGGTACTACAACGGGTCTCATGTTGAGTACAAAGTTCAACCCAGAAGGCTCTTCCAAACCTCAACCTCCCCCACCAACGTACAATGAATTAGCAGAGGTAGGTCAAATTCCTGTCTTCCTGACTTTAAACAATGAAAGACTGAATTTTAATTAGAAAAAATATCAAATAATTTTGCTGATGGAGTGGATTTATTGTAGAGATATCGACCTATAGTTTTCAGTAGTACAATTTGGGCAAAGCTTTATAAAATGTATTTATTGAGAAAATTGGAAAGTGACACAAAACTTATTGGACATAAGAAGTGAAGGATAGAGCACAACTTAAATCAGAGCCGTAATTTGTGAAGTGATCTTCAAATATATTTCTAAAAATCATTCTTGTCTTTTGATATTTTAAAACAAAATATGAAAATCAATTTCCTGGTGTTTTGATTTTTTGAAATATTGTTCAGCA
Source organism: Strongylocentrotus droebachiensis (assembly GCA_035222895.1). Lineage (NCBI taxonomy): Eukaryota > Metazoa > Echinodermata > Echinoidea > Camarodonta > Strongylocentrotidae > Strongylocentrotus > Strongylocentrotus droebachiensis. The sequence goes on from JAVYIG010005153.1 coordinate 117,933, forward strand.
ACTGACATTGTAGATATTAAATGATGCTTCTATAATATGACTTATTCATTTCCACTACTGACTACTTCCACTGTCAATAACCTGCTTTTATTTTGTTCATGAAATCAATAGCAATTTGTAACCTAGCTGTAACCTCATATTTATTTGTTTTTTGATATTTCACAGAAGACCTACATACATTCCAACCCATTTTCCATGCATGACAATAGAAACTCTTTCCAGGACCATGGCGTATATTTTGGGCATGTAAGTATACACTAAATTCTACACATTTACTACATTTATTTCATATGATGAGAAAAGAAGTTAATGTTTCCTACCAGTATAAAATTGTAAAGAAGTCAGCAATGAAAAACTCTAGATATATTGTGAAAAATATGCTGTAGAGTTTATAAGTATGGAATATAATTTTAGGCTTGGACTCCAAACTGACCTAGAAAGGAAATTAATTACATATTGCATAAAAAGCAGTGAAAATGAAACTACACTTGGAGAACAAGCACGTCTTAGATTAAATTATTTCTGATGATATGAATCTGATGCTTCCCTGTAACATTTCTAACGTTTCTAATATCCCACAGGGCCTTGGTAAGCAAGTGGAGAACGGATCCAAAAGGCAGCACAACTCTGAAGACTTTGTCACCTGGAAGTCACCAGATCGGTGTTACAAGACAGACTATCGAGCTGAATACCAAGGCAGCCCTACCAAGAACCCACCTACCACCAGGAGATTCCCTCGAACCTACTCTGAACCCCAACAAGGAGTTATAGATCTCCCTACCTCCACCACACATACATTTGAACCACCCAAGGTACCCTATGGTACCCCTACACAGGTGCTTGTTTCAAGTAAAGAGCCCCACCTTAAACCTAACCCTTGGAAGTATTCATACAAAGCCTACGTCAAATAAGTTTTGAAGCTATACTATGTGACTATTCAAACTTTCCGCAGGGGCAACCCACTGCAGCCTAGGAGCTTGGATGCTTCAGAAATTGCCAAAAGTGCATGTGTGTGGACAATCTCTTTATAAAGCATCTGATTTCTAGAGCCAAGTTGTAGAATGGAAGAATTCAATCCTCTACATCTGTCAGCTACAAGTACAAATGGACCCAGTGTACAGCAAGATCTATCAAGGACTCCTCTGAAAATGGATCGCTGAACTCACATGTACTCTTGGAAGAGGAAAGAATCATTGGCTGCCTGATCATCCTGCACAGAGGGCATGGAAGCAGATGCGCTGTCGAACACTGAAAAAAGTTGGCGTTATAAGACAAATTCTGGACAATCTTTTCATTCCCTTGTTCGAGCAAGGAGATACGACTATGCATCAAGGCATAATTGCTATGCACAATGTGGCGATAATGGTTGTGTGCTCTCTCGATGTATGCAAGGGATATACTTTTTTGTATTTAAAAACAAAAAATTGTGCTTGCCTTTGTTGGTATGGTGTATGCAAAAATATTGAGAATGAAATAAATTTTGTATTGAATTCTGTATTAAATATTGTTACTATCATGATGTATTGTTATATACAGACTCCTGACCAACATTCTTGCATGTATTGATTACTAGAGGCAAATTAATAGGCCTGCTTGCAGATTTTGTCTTCCCATTACATGGTGTATTGGTAGATGTTTATTATCCCTCATATCAATAAAAAACAAAACATAAATTACCCATTGTCATTGAGAGATAAAAAAAACAAATTTAGTAGTGAAAGTTTAAAGTCTTACAGACATGGTCTAATGAGCCATCTGAAATGCAAACCATGGTTGAAATTGTAATGCCCAACGACTGAGCAGGATACACTTGTATTTGCCTATTTTGGTCTGAGTGATGTAAGCCATGAAAGCATGTTTTAAATTGTGGTTTGAATACCAGCCTTCTTTGTGAATTGTGGCCAGAGTGCTCACCAATGTGTGTGTAATTTTATTTTGCCACCATGTTTTTGAGACTGTTTTCAGCCTCCTGTCTGAAAAGAGTACCGAAGCTGTGACGTCTTAAAAATCTATTTTTAGAATTTCTCAATTTTTTCTTCACATTCCGAAAGAACATCAAAAATAATGTCAAAATGTCGAAAACCAATTGAATATGTTAAGTACTGGCTGATATATGACCATCTGAATAAATATACTCCCCATAGGAACTCAGTGTTATATGCTCTGGCTCCTAATGGTTAGGAGCCAGAGCATATAACACTGAGTTCCCATAGGACATATATTCATTCAGATGGTCATATCTCAGCCAATACTTAACATATTCAATTGGTTTTCGACATTTGGACATTATTTTTGATGTTCTTTCGGAATGTGAAGAAAAAATTGAGAAATTCTAAAAATAGATTTTTGATGACGTCACACTTCACCACTCTATAGGCAAATATGTAGTCTGAAAGATTTGTATTCCTTCATTATCTTACTTATCTGAAGACAGTGGGAATGGCATTTGAGCTGGTCAGTCCATACATTCTAATACATCAAACATAATATGTTCTAAATAATTTGTGGTAAAGATGTTTTGATGCGATTGTCTGCCAAAGAATCACCCATGCACTCTCTTGCCATAGTATTTAATAATGGAAATTTAGGGGGGGGGGGGTGAAACAAAAAGCTATTCATGAATTTGGAGAGATATGACACAAAAACTGGAGGGGGAAAAAAAGATGTAGAGTAACGGGTTAACTGCTTTCCATTAGTAAGGCTAATGAATTATAATCTCAATTAGACACACTGACCAAGAATGCTAAATTTGTGATTTGAGATGAAATTTGTAAGACACTGTAGTGGCGGATACCTGTGCTATACAAGAAACCATCATCACCACAGTGTGCTCCTAAAGTGTGCTTTATCACATTTGTTTAAAAGAAATTTAAAACACACTGAAACAAAAAGAATTACAATGTCAGGTGGTTTTCAGAATTAAAAAGTATATTGTAGCATTTCAGCAGAAAATATTTGTACAATTTTCATCAATATTCAAAATGTAAACTCTTTCAACAGAATTAAGGCACATACTGTAGCAACTAGCAAGATAAACTCAATTTCCATTTCAGTTGACCATTGTTGTACCAAGCTACATATTTGTAGTTGTAACCCCTTTGATGTTTACCAACTCTGATGTACCCTCTACATTTCCTTGAAGCATAGAGTATACATATCTCTCCTAGATCCTAATCAAATAATTGGTCGACCGGGCTTTATTGGTCATCAATTATCACACAAAACAATCAAATCAAGAGAATCTAGGAGTTTTTTGTATAAAATAAATGGTGCATGTTTTCATGCAGTCATTACATTATTCGCTCTTGTTAGAGTTTGTTTATGCATCTATCATACTCTGGCGTGTCTGCTTTGTACAAGAGATGCATACACTTTCAACTCGAGTGTGGATGGATCATATAATGAATTCAGTTCCATGCATCATTTGTATAGTATTAATCATGAAAAAAGAAAGAAAAAGACATGTTATAGAGAATAGAAAACGAACGAGAAAGATATTTTCAAAGTGTACTTGTCATATCCATTTGAGAGATTATTCATTAATATGAAATAATATGTAAAACAATGCATTGGTGTATGTATATATGCAATAAAATGATATATGTAATGTATATGCTTCTTGTATTCATTTAAATGTATTTGTTGCACCCTCTTTAATGTCCAGACTTGTCACAGACAAAGAGATAAAGTCCTTATTAATCCTCCAATACTCTTTAATTCATTTGATTGATGTGATAGCCTATATTCTTCATTTAACATCAGGTAAAGAGCCAGCACTACATTTTCAGCTTGCCGAAATATAAAACTTCATTTGCACAACTAAAATGTGAATGTAGAAATATTTTACTTGCTCTTTACAAGTTAATGGATATTTCCTAAATGAGATTAAACTTCATAAATTTTTTTTTTTTTTTTTAAATCTAGTCAACTTAATATCAAAGATAAAATCAAAGATAACATGAATTTCAGCATACTATCCAAGATATTAAGAGAGGACAACTTGACAGATTGGGACCATAGATACAAACATTGTATTTGAAACCTGCATATTGCAATGCAGCATAAAAACATTTGAAACCTGAGAAGGCTACCAAAATGAATAGTTCTGAATAGCTCTTTCTGACTTTGATGTGAAACACATAATGGTCATGGACAAGCCAGTGGGTATGGAAATTCTAGAGATGATAATCTGAGATAACATTTCAAAAATTTGATCAATAATCAAATACACAATATATGAATCAGTGACAGTCTATTTAAGAGCTCTGAAAATCAATCACTCTACACTGAATTCCATCTGTAATAAATCATCCTTGAGTCCTGCAACAAGAACATCCTTGCTTCTAACTGGTCCAACTCCAGAGGGAGTCCCAGTCAGTACGAGGTCACCGACCTCCAGCGTCATGTACTGACTGATGAAACTCAGCAAGGTCGGCACACGGAATATCATGTCTTTAGTATTTCCATCCTGCTTTGTTTCTCCATTGACCTTTAACCATAGCCTTACATCATCAACGTTGTCGATCCTTGATGCGTCCAGGAAACCGCCTACCGGACAAGACGTGTCAAAACCCTTCGCCAGGCTCCAAGGATGACCTTTGGACTTGAGGTCACTTTGTAGTTTCCTTTCGGTCATATCCAGAGCGAGGGTGTACCCACCTACATGCTCCATGGCAGAGGATTCTGGGATATTGCTGCCTGACTTTCCGATGACGATACCTAGCTCTACTTCATGGTGTATCTCTGTGCAGTTTGGAGGAAGCTGTGTGCAAAGAGAGAACAAATGGAAACATGGGTTACCGTATCTAAAACAAATAATATTACCATAAGTTTAGCAACATTTCAAATTAAACAAAGTTTCACATCTCTTGATAGTAATATAACGAGTAACCCATTAATACTCAAACTACAGTACTCTATATTCTAACCCAGCTTACCTATGATTAAAGATAAACTTGAGTTCTCGTAATGCGATTGCATTGTGAAAGAAAAGGTGTGGAATGGATCAGAAAAGTTGATCATATAGCATGTAAGTAATGATGTGTAATGCAAGGTTCTGGAGTCATCAAAATCATCATAAATTTGGCAGAGTCTTGGTAAAGTAACAATCACTTACACAGAATGATGTATATGGGACAACACACATGGTGTCGGGGCTAGTACTACCCTGATTTCCTTATCTTTCTATGCTCATTACTCAGCCAGTATACATTTTCTTCCAAAATTGTTTGGCACATGACATTTATTTGTAATCTTGAACATTCAGTGTAAGTTTCGTTAGATTCTGTGAGAATTCATTTTCTTTTTTTACCAGAACTCAAGTTTATCTTTAAGCATCTGATTTTGTTATCATTCATTATATCATGATCATTATACAAATAATAATATACCACACCTTGCACATTTGAATGCAGTGGACTTACATGTACCATGGTACTCTTTGTTGTATATTACCAGCATCATGCTCCATGATATATTAACCAGAAAGAAGAAAGAATGGGATGAAGACTAAGCGACACCATTATAATTGCAATACAGAGGGAATAATTATTCTCATTTGGTAGCCAATCTGAATTTACATTGTCGTAGTATTACTCTGCCAGCATATATTAAAGCCTATAATGAGCCTTACTGCCTTAATAAGTACATCCAAAGCATGACCTACCTTTATGTTGCCTTGTCCTTCTTGGAGGTAAGCTGATGTTGGTTTTAAGAAGATCATAGGCTTGGTAGGAACCTTATTCCCCAACTCCGCTGCATGCTCACTGAAAGATAATCAACAAGAATAACATTGTTGTATCGGACCTTTAAAATTGCATAAATACGTTTTGCTTTTTTGGGATGAAAGTTTTATAGAAATAAAATAGATTTTTCAACTGCTATATTCTGGTAAAGGTGTATTTTAACAATTGTTCCCCCGTTATATATATTGTCAGCATATAAATGCCAATTTCTCAGCTAAAATGTTTTCCTCATTGAAAAATAAAGGTTTTGCACACTCTACTCCAACATTACCAACATGGATTTTGGAAACAACATTTCACCGAGTCGCAGCTTGTTATAACAGTCGAAGAAATAGCGAGGGCTCTGGACCATCACCACCAGATTGACATGCTGATACTCAACTTCTCCAAAGCTTTCGACACTGTACCACATCAGCGCTTATTGGGGAAAATAGACCACTACGGCATCCGAGACAACACCAAGAACTAGATAAAGACCTGGCTAACTACACGGACACAACGAGTAGTTGTTGATGGAGCAGCATTGGAAACCATAGATGTTGAATCAGGGGTGCCACAGGGGACTGTCTTAGGGCCACTGATGTTACTACTTTACATCATTTCATTTCATTTCATTTCATTTATTTCATTCTCCATAAATGATATTGGAGAAGACATTAGCTCAACCATCAAGCTCTTTGCCGATGATTGCCTCCTGTTCAGAAAGATCGACATAGATGAGGATGCCCAGGATCTACAGAAAGACCTTTACAGCCGAGAAGACAGCGTCACGGCTATGCGATTGGACATCGGACTCCCAACTCTACAAGAGCGACGACTGCAATCACGTCTAGCCATGATGTACAAGATCCTCCACCACCAGATAGCCATCCCTCTTCCAGATTACATCTCACAGAAAGGCAGAGCTACAAGAAGTCAACATCATTTCTCTTTCACCAGACTTGGTACATCCTCTGATTCTTACAAGTACAGCTTCTTTCCTCGCACCATGAGAGACTGGGATGAGCTTCCTACAAATATCATTGAGCTGCCCACATCGAAGCAGTTCATCAAGGAAGCCATCAACTGCGAATAGTCACAGCATCATCGTTTTTACTTGCACCATAAACATACAATTAGGCAGATGTTTACACAAGCCGTCCACCGTCGGCAGAAGATCACCCTTGTCTAGATGCTGAACAGGCTTTGACAAGTAGCAGAATAGAAGTATAACTAGGTCTAGAATTAGAAGTTTTGTTAATAGTGAATAGAACTCTAGGAAGTCTTTCGAACAAGAGCTTGGTGCATGATACATTTAGTTTGTCTGCTACTTCACATTATACATTATTTACTTGGAATCACTCATTAGTGACTTGACCTATAGCTATTAGCATGATGAGTATTACGAGGTAGATCTAATAATATTACATTTATAGAAAGTTTGCAATCGCGACCATATACAAAAGCAACCAACATTTCTTTCAATATACGGGACTAGACAATGACGAAAGACGTTTTTAGATCTCTCTAAATAGGATCATACTCACGCATAATTCCTGCCGATACAAACTATCTTCTTTCCAAAATTTGCAAAGTTGTTAAGCGGTTCTGTTTTGGAAGACATTTTTCGGATGGTTGAGATCGCAATCCTTTGCATTCTGACTGCTCCTCGATCGCTCGACGCTGCTGGTACGTACGGTCTATGGTTTAAATTCAATGCAATAAACGTACGCGATAAGAGACGAGGCAGGCTTCTACTCGGACACACCCCCTTTTCATGATCTGCAAGCTTGTAAATCAAACTGATAAAGTTAAAGGTAAAGACCAATTTGGAAACGCCCACCTCTCAAAAAATGATGTGGAAGCTCTTATTACCAATCATGTGAAAGAATATGTTTTGACTAATACGTGATCATACAAATTCTGCCGAGAAACCGCCTACTAGTACTAATTGATATATGGTAAATTATTATATCTATTGGGACCTGATAGATATAACGCACGTGTGCGTAGTCCCTTTTCTGATCGATTCCACATCGTTTCTTTCACAATGCAATTGCATGACCATAACTGGTCTTTATCTTTAAGAAAGCTTGCCAATGGTAATTACCTAGTCTCAAACATAATTCCTGCCGATACAAACTATCTTCAAGATCTTCAAAGCCAACGTTTTCAAAGTAAAATATTTTTGTGTAATTCATTGATAACCTTGATGAGGTAATCCCTGAAGCAGCTTTTCTAAGCTATACTGCCTAATTACTGGGCTGGGATGGGATGGGATGTGTTGTGACAGCAGGTGATGGTGCTCACAACAGAAAGGTGTGAAAATCCTTTGATAAAGAAGCTCTTTGTTTCATGTACCGGTTTGTAAAATGCTGAAACTCTCATGGTATGGCGAAATTGTTGATTTTGTCCCCTTCTTTTTCAGCTTCCCATTTCCCACAAGCCATCATGGCTATATTAAAGAATACAAGTATTTCTTCAGCAATTTGCTAAAATGGCATTTACTTCCTCCTTTAGTCACAATGTAATTTTAAGAAACCTATACTGGTGTATTTCCCTCTTTATATTTCTAACTTGTATCCGATCTTTTCCTGCCAATCTTCCCGTCAATCTCTCTTCCTTATGCTTTCTCTCTATATTCCAATATTTCACTTCTCTGCCTTTCTACATCTCTTTTTCTTTCCCTCTATCTCTCTCTACTCCTCTCTCTCTCTCTCTCTCTCTCTACTCCTCTCTCTCTGTCTGTCTTTCTCTTCATCTCTTCCTCTCTCTCTCTCTCTCTCCCACTCTCCCACTCTCTCTCTCTTCCTTCCTCTCTCTCTCTCTCTCGATCGATAAACTAGAATAATTCTGTATAAACTATTTATAAATATACATATAACCAGGGCAAAACAAAAGTGCAACATCTACATTGGAACAATAAATTTATTCAACCATAAAATGGGAAAATATCTAAATTTTCTGAACTATTTCTCCTCTCCTAGTTGCTGTTCATATGCTTGGAAAAAAAGCAAATTCCTCTGGAGCGCAGTAGTAATATATCCTGTACATCTTTACAGTAACCATCATAAGTTTAAGACTTTGTTGCATTTCAATTTGATTGCTGTGGTTAAATTTCAAGTAATATTAGTATGGTCTTCATTCTCAGAGTATGTTACTTTCAACTGACTTAATTTCTCAACAGAAGACAATGACTGATATACAAGTAAAACGTCATGGCCTCAATATCACTGATTGCTTTCAGTTAGGCTTTGTGGAATGCTACAGAATGTGTATTGAATTGAAAAGAAAATTAGTATTCTTGCACAATCATATTATGATCAATCACATACTGCCCCACCGAATCTGTGAAAGAGGCAAGATTCAGTCCCTAATCTTGACTGTAAAAGGTAAATAATATACTAGATTATCAAGAATGAGTTAATTGACAAGTTTCCCCTATAAAGGATAGATGTTTACTGCAGGCAGCTTCACAAGTACAAGCTTTGAATACAATGACAATGCTTAAAATCCCAATTTTGCATGAACACACGTAGCAAACCAGAGTACATGTTTTAGACCTGCTCCAGATATAATTGAGTGGTAAAATGTATACCGGTAGGCTTTATCCATAGGAACTGACATCATACATCAGTAACACTATTGTAACAAAATGAATATAGGGTCTATGCTTGAATGCCATTCTGAAAAGCACCTAAATAAATTTAATTTTTCAAATTGAAGGGGGTCAAGTAATATATATCACTAAATCACTAATTCACACCAAGTATTTCAAATCCACTAGACAAATCTCATATAATCTCTATTTTTTTCATGGGTGAAAATTTGATAACATTTAAAAAAGAAACAGCACAATCTAATTCCCACATGAATATTTTGTTCCTTTTCAACATTAAAATGCTTTCAGAGGATGGTTCTTAAAACTGCTCCCTGTATACCCTGCTCATGCCTGGCCAATCTTTTCCATTTCCTGGAAGAAAATTTGAAAAAAGGGGGGAAAAAGAATGATTAGAAGCTTTTTACACACGTAAATCACAAAGCAAATGGCTTAATATCTGAAAAATCATTTCCACAAAATTTGACAGTCTTCTAAATCAAAGACATAATCTTATTCAAATGACAAACTGAAAAAATATTTTCTGGATATTGATGCAAAATAAAATGCTAGATTATATGTCTGTGGACCATATGATATGTTATCGTTATCTTTATTACACTCAAAGGTGTGGCCCTTTAATATCAGAAATGGGGCAGAGAAAGAATGAAAGAAAGACAGAGCTACACAGTTCAAAGGGAAAATACTACTGGGACGTTTAAAATTTGCAACACTCATAAACAAAATGTACTATTATTAAAATGTTATACAAAATCTGGTAACTCCTAGGTCATGTCGCTTAAATATAATACTTTTTCAGTTATATCATTTTTCTCACAAAGATGTACTGATAAAGAAAGAATCTTTTTAATGTGGTTTGTTTTTTATTGAAATAAGAATTACCCAGTTGGAGAAAATCCACACATCCCCAGAGCAATTGAATGCTTGTCAACAAATGGTAGACTGGTGAACTTACTTTAAGTATTGTTGTTCCCATTTGAGCTGGAGACATAGTAACGATGACACCTGCATCCTTGAGAGCCTGGATCTTCTCTGTAGCTCCACCTTTACCTCCAGAGATGATAGCTCCAGCATGTCCCATCCTCCTGCCTGGTGGAGCAGTCAAACCAGCAATGAATGCTGCTACTGGCTTAGCATCAGGGCCCTGCAGAATCGGGTCGATTAAAGGCATCATTTAAACAATGTTAATTCTGAGACGCATGGCCCTACGTGTTATCAGTGTCTGTGATATGGTGTAATATTGAAGCCCTACAAAAATCGCGCTTCAAAATGATCATGAAGTGCCTCAAAAAAAGTAAACATCTTTGAGTGACCGGTTTTACCATACTCATTTTCTCCAATAGACTGTAGTGTTATAAAAAATTAAAAAAAATTGATTTCCAATCATAAATATCTTGATAATCAGACAGGCGATCAGCTTGTAAAAGTCATGGGGTTCCTGACTGACCTAAAGGTTTATAATTATGATTGCAGCATGAGCTAAATCCAGGATTCTGTTTCAGAATCTGAGACAAAGATACCCAACCCCTTGAAGACAGGTGTTGTTCAAGTAATCCAGTGGTGTAATAACTTGATTGGGAATGCAGAGGTAATGGTTTTGGGCTCTGGCACGGCAATTATACCCATAAGCAGGGCATTTTATCTAAATTGCTTCTCTTAACCCAGGTGCCAAATGGATGTCTACAGTCATCTATGAGGCAGTCACATCATTTCATCATGGATACTTGTGGTAATGATAGAAAAGTGGCTAAAGTGCTAAACTACATAAATATTTGTTAACTACATACTTGCTAATGTAATGTTAATGCAGTACAAGGTACACTCCTACAAATTTATGAGGGAACTCATCGAGGGTGTACGGATGGGTGACCAGTTTGTCATCTAAACTATTGTTGCTTTAGCCCCATAAACTTGCAAAAAAACGTTACTGACTAAAGCCTCTTTCAGATATGAAATGGTAGTTTGCCTCAAAAAAGAAGAAACTAGATGGAATTCGACTGCGCGCAGTCGAAATGATGCCTCCGTCATAGAGCAATTTTACAAACCAAAACAGAAGAAATTTTTCAAATTCAAGTTCAATTGTAATCCATTAACAGGTTCTCAGAATATCGTGATTACAAGCAATTTCTCATATACATATATGACCCTTTGATCTTTGACCTCATGACCCTAACATCTACTCAGTTCATTGGCTCTGCAAGATGTCCCAAGTTAAATAGTAATCCATCTGTCAGTTCTAATGAGAATGCGTTCACAAGCTATTTTTGCATACATAATGAGCCCATGACCTTTGACCTTTGACCTCATGACCCAAGAATCTACTCAGTTCATTGGCTCTGCAAGATACATACATGATCTAAGTTTGGCAGGAATCCATCAATCTGTTCTAATGATAATGCGATCAAAAGCTTTTTTGCATACATAATGAGCCGCATGACCTTTGACCTTGACCTCATGACCCCAAAATCTAATCAGTTCATCGGCTTTGCAAGTAACATACATGATCTAAGTTTGGCAGGAATCCATCAATCGGTTCTTGAGATAACGCGATCACAAGCTGTTTTTGCATACATAATGAGCCCTGTGACCTTTGACCTTGTGACCCCAAAATCTAATCAGTTCATCGGCTCTGCAAGATACATACATGACCAAAGTTTGGCAGGAATCCATCAATGGGTTCTTCAGATAACGCGATTACGAGCTGTTTTTGCATACATAATGAGCCCTGTGACCTTTGACCTTTGACCTCATGACCCCAAAATCTAATCAGTTCATCGGCTCTGCAAGATACATACATGACCAAAGTTTGGCAGGAATCCATCAATTGGTTCTTCAGATAACGCGATCACGAGAACGGGACGTACGGACGGACGGACAACCCGAAAACATAATGCCTCCGGCTACTTCGTAACGGAGGCATAAAAACCTACAAAGGCAAATAATATTTCATGGGCGTAGCATGAATCTCAACTTTGGATATTGGATCTGAGTATGTGAAGGAGCCTATGTTGCGGGCAGCTATCTTCTGCATTTTCTTTTTCATCCCTGCTTGTCATGCATTCACATGTATAATAGTTTTCTCTTGCATGTTTATCATGTCATATGTGAACTGCACATAGGACTTACTGAATTATGTTGTTTGAGGAACTCTGCTGCCTTCTCCTCAGCTCCTCCTCCAATCTCACCAATAAGAACGATGCCTTCAGTAGCAGGGTCATTGAGGAAGATTTCTAAACAATCTACGAAATTGGTTCCATTGAAAGGATCTCCTCCAATACCTTCATGGGAAGACAAACAGAACAGATAAAATCAGATCAGAGTTGGGCAATCATCTGTTTATAGAACAAAGGCAAGCTAGAGCACTATTAGAAGCATGTGGAAATAAAACCAAATTCTCTGTTGCTAGGATAACATTCAGTTTTTAATATTCCAAAAATAAACTTCATGAAAGATTTGATTTTACATGTATGAGAAATATCATCCTTTATCTGTGTTTTTTCCTTCAGCGAGCAAGAAGGAGAGAGAGAGAGAGAGAGAGAGAGAGAGAGAGAGCGCGATAGAAGAATGGGGGTGATTGTTGACGGAGGGGTTATATAGATAGAGGAAGTGTGGAAAATGGAGACAGCTGAGAAAGGAATAACATCAGAAGTAGGGTGAAGGAGAGAATGACAGCAAGAGTGAGAGAGAAAAGGAGAGAGATGGGGGGGGGGGGGGGGGTGGGCAGCAAGGCAGACCAACTGACATACACAGATTGACATGGAGGAAAGGAAATATATATATACGATCACAATAACAAACAAAACAAACTTACCAACACATAGTGTCTGGCCAAGTCCCACTGCTGTTGTCTGGGCAACCGCTTCATATGTGAGTGTTCCTGACCGAGAGACAATGCCTATCTTACCCTCTTTATGAATGTGACCGGGCATGATGCCAATCTTACACGCTCCAGGCTGAAAATCCAAAAATGTAATGGCAGAGATTATTTTAACACTCCAATATACATTACACAATAATTACTGAAAACTAAGCTTTATGTTCTCAAAAGTCCACAAATGAGCCAATTTTGCTACATGTAATCTTGAATTATGATAACAATAACAATAATATTCCAACACAATCCTATTTATATGAAGTGCATAAGTCTGCTTTCACGATTGGAGGCTTTCAGTATAAGTATAATTATATGTAAATAATTTGTATTTACAGTGTGATTAACAAAGAGAACCTGAAATTTCTAGAGCTGCAGAACCCATGATTGATCAATAATGTCTTGTTCACTTGTAAGTCTTGTAAAAGTTTGTCTGTAATGTTGCTGGTCCTCACGACCAATTCTTGTTCATTCCAAAATCAAACAAATCAGAATTTACTTTTGTACAATAAAAATACTGCTATAAAATGACCTATGAATTCTTATAATAATAATTCTTTCAAGATTTGTTTTAGATAACTGTTACAGCCCTATGATTGTTTTGTCATCACCAAGTTCACGTAAAATGGGAATCAGGAGTTACTTTTTATACTTTCTACAAATCTTTTTTATACAGAAAAAACAGGAGGGTAGGTGGGTTACTTACAGCAATGATTCCTGGACAGTTAGGTCCAACAAGCCTCGTCTTACTTTGCCTGGAGAGTCTATGTTTAACTTTGACCATGTCTTGCTGTGGGATACCCTCTGTGATACAGACAACCAGACCTATCTCAGCATCGATGGCTTCCATGATGGCTGTAGCAGCAAATGCAGCAGGGACATAGATAACTGATGCATCACATCCAGTCTTCGCTTTTGCCTGTGCAGCAGAGTGAGAGAGATATATATATATATATATATATATAGATAGCAAGAGAGAGAAACAGAGACAGAGAGAGAGACAGAGAGAGAGAGAAAAGGAGAGATAAAGATGTTGGTAAGTACAGTGTATGTGGGCGATTGAAGAAATGCCACAATGGCAACATGCCAGGCAATGTTAAAAGGTCAAATGTTATGGCAGCTTCATTCAGAAAAATGCATTTTATGTTAAAACAATGAAAAATAAGTACTTATGAAATTTTCAATGAACATTTACATGTACATAGTTTAATATATTATGAGGTTATCAACCATTCCATTTTTTGTTTAATTCCAAACTGGGATAATGTTTGAAGAAGTAGCTTATGATCATGACAAACTGTCACAAACATAAATCATGTAGATACATGCCACTTTCAGTAGGATTACACCATAAATACTGAACTGTAGTAGTAGTAGTTCTTCTGAGCCAGCATCTAAGTGCAAGATTCAGTCAGTGATGGTCTCATTAAGATATTTTATTTCATTTCTTGTTCCATGTTTAATTGTTTATAGTACATGTAAGCCCCATGAATTAAGGACACATTGCTACATTGCCAATATCTCTGCGATTATCTTCTAAAACTACTAAAACTAACTCAATTCCTTTCTTCTACCCTGGATGCCCACTATACCTAACTGTAAACCTTTCCCTCAACCCAACAGCAACCTATGTCATATCCCTACATCTTTGATATGAGCAGTGGAAATGTCAGACTACCATCAAGTTTGGCCTACTAAAGGCAATTCTAAGTTACAAGAAAAGTCACCTCAGTAAATGTGGTTTCTGTTATATCTATACAAGTATTGGACTCAGCCTTCTATAGGCAATTCAAAGTTACAAAGAACTGTGAGGGTACAACCATAGACATGGTGCATTTTATGCCTATGAAAGTTGCAGGAACGGTTTTCGAGCTTACCTCATGACAAGAATCAAAGACTGGTAGTCCACATGATACCTGGCCACTCTTGCCTGGTGTGACACCTCCTACCATATTAGTGCCATACTCAATGGCTTGGGTTGTATGGAAGGCACCCTGTCGTCAAATCAAATAAATATAATATTATCATTCAAGATGGTGGATGGTGTTGCTATGTAAGCTACTCCATAATGTACCTGAAAAACCATCCAGAATTTAAGTCACTATTTTTTAATTTCGGTGCCAAGGGTGGAGAGTCAATAATGTTGCAGACTGTAGAGACTAGGATTTGTTTTTCCTCCTAAAACAATAATACATACCTGTCAAATAAAATGTAATCCCAACTTTAAAAGAAGCTTCTTGATAATAGTTATTTTTTGTTCATAAAATTGGTAAAAACAATGTTAAGATGTACATGTCTTACAGCATGTTATGTAATCTTCAAATCATCAAAAATTATACACAAATTATTATTCAGAACCAAACTTTCTCCTACATCAAGCAGAAAATTCACTACAAAAGTTCTCTTTTGTACCATCAAGTCCCCCAATTTTTCATGATCTAAGAAGAAACCATTAAAGAAGCGATTCTTTTCCCCACTTACAACATCGGCCATTCAAGTTTACTTGACCATTCAAGTTTACTTGACCTACAGAGGTGTCATGGTAACTCTGTAACTGGTAATCAGATCAGGGGCCGGTCGCTGGCCGATCAGGTGGAATTGGATGAAAAATTGGATGATAAATTCTGACAAAATAATCCCAGCTATGCATGTTTTTAGTATTTGAAAATGAAAATGATCAGAAGAAAAAAATATGTTCAAATTTTGGGCTATCAAATAATAAAAAAACATGCATTGCTGGGATTAATTTGTCATTTGGAGTTCTTGTAGACAAAATTTGTTTCCATTGTCATTATAATCCATAATGGCGACTCGCATGTTTTGCATCTTCTCTTAAACTAATATTATTAATTTCAAAGTCATGAAAAGGCACTTATTAGCGATAAATGACAAATGACAAAATAATCCCAGCTAGGCATGTTTTGTCCTTTGGAAAGAAGATATCTATATTTGCCAATTTTCACCCAGGTGTAAGAAATGGTTATTTGTAGGATGAAATTCTTTGAATGCCGCATCATGGTAGCTCGGCTAAAGCCTGGGTAATAATCGGATTGCAGAGCCCTCGTGGATAACAGTATTGATACTGATGAGGCTAACCTGGGTAAACAAGACTTATAATTAATATCATCATCATCATCATTTTTATTATCATTATCATAATAATATAGTCAGTACTCTTTTGGAACTAACCTGTTTGCCTGTGATTCCCTGGCAGATAACCTTGGTGTTTTTGTTAATCCCTAGATTAGGTCTTGTTTCGGTGTAGCAATTCCTTGTACCAAACCTTGTCAGGGCTGCATGGAATATAATAAACAAGAAATTAATACAATAAAAGGGGAATTTGTTAGATATCGACACGGGCAACATTTCTGTTTATGTCCTCCCATGTAAATAAATCAGTTGCATAAGGCCAAAAAAAAAAAATTGTTTGGTTGTCCTCGATTGCTTTTCTGGAGTAGGGGCGGGCGGGCGGATTTTTTTTTTTTTTTTTTTTTTTTTTTTTTTTTTTTATTAACTTCATTTTTGTGTGTCATTTTTGTGTGTCTTTTTTTTTTTTTTTTTTCCCCATTTTTTTTCTTCTTTTTTAATATTTTGTTTTCCATAAAAAAAAAATCATTGGGATTGTCAAGCATTTAAAAAAACAAAGTCTATAAAACACTTAAATATGGTAAAAGACTAGTTTCATGTACAATGAATATCAAGACCAACACAGAAAGTATTTTGGGCTTTGAAATACAGCACCTTTTAAATCTCCATTGTACTACTTATAGCTACTTGCGCCCTCTATGTAGCAAACAATGCCTAATCGGTGACCATTGGTCCCCCATGATCCTCTTTATCTTATATTAACTGAGAGCTGATTTGATGAGATAACCACCTGTCCAGTGACCTTGCAGGGTGGTCTAATCCCTCCTGTAAACTAGTACAGATGGGCTTTAAAATGAGTTTAAGAATGCTCAGAACCTGATTTGAATGAACGGCTTTTTGACATAGAAAAATGAAAATGGCAAGTGTAATAAATACCTAATTGCGTACTGAAAAGACAAAACTGGCAACGGGACGCATTTTGATCCTTGCAAATGCATAAAATGGTATGTTTGGCATTTAAGATTGCTCCCCAAAAAAAAAAAAATTAAAAAAAAACAAAAACAAAAACAAAAAACAATAAAAAAAAAATTAAAAAATTGAATAATACAAAAAAAATATATAAAAAAAAAAAACATACGAGCGGCCCGAAAATGACGAGCGGGCGGTCGAGGACAACCAAATGATTTTTTTTTTTGGGCCTAATTGCAAGACGTAAGTACTCAATATTAAATTACATTAAAAGTAAAATATCAACATGACTGAAATTCAATGGTGATTCAAACTTTCCACAACTAGTTAGGGGGAAAGAAAAAGAAGAGGAAGAAGGAGAACAAAATCTGAATAAAAAATATAGGATAATTCTACAGTTTCTGCCCAAATTACCAGAACATCCTAAAAATGCTCTTAAATGTTCTCAAAAGATACTACAGCGGCCAAGAAATGGAGGTATCAGGTATTGGCGCTTGTAATTGTATTGTGCAGCAGTTTGGGCACTCTTGTGAACTAGCACAACTATGCGATACCTCCACTTCTTGGTTGCCGTACATACACACGGTTAGAAATAGGATTGCATTGTCTTGAAAAAATGCCTTAAAGTCAACCAAACGAGCTTCAAAGTTGACCTTGGAGTGGACTAGACTAGTTATTCTGCATCAAGAAGGTCAAGATATTGTTGAACATTTTAGAGCATTTTTAGGATGTTCTGGAAGTTTTAACAAATTTGGGCAGAAACTGAGTAAAGGAGCCGGTAATCGGCCAGCTCCAGTTTTCGGCCGATTGGTTGGATGCATGGTAAAATCACATTAAAATACATGGCATAATAGCTAGGCCTGAGTCGAAACGGGTCCCCGCCCGGGCCCCGACCGTCGAGCTGAAACCCGGTTTTTGGTTTTCGGGTTTCGGGTTTTTCAAAATTAAATTTCACACTGATATTTTGAAATATAGAACTAAAAATATGCAATTCACAAACTTATATTTCAATATAATCAAATAAATATGCTTTAGAAATAAATGGATATTGTTTCAGTTGACGGTAGGTGTTTTTATCGCTCTAAAATTGAGGCTGCAAGAAAGGAATCACGCTTCGTGGTACCGATCGAGTGCGTTCAGAAACGGAAGTGGAAATAGATCGATGACCCACTGAAGACAGAGCAAGAAAGTGCAACACAGAAGACTAAAATGTTGATCAGACTTTTGCAATTAAATCGTAATACTAAAGGCATTAATTTAATTGTCAAAATATATCCACAATATAATGGTTTACCCTTGATAGTTTGATGAAGGAAAATAAATTAAAGCTCTTGAAATAACATCGAAGTGCCTTTCGTTCGTTCTAAAAATGTGTGTATAACGGCAATCAGAAGTTACGAGTCAAGCTTGATAGGCATGTTTACATCCCTGCACCGTCATTCGACCTGATCGGAACAATCAGCATTGAACCAATTAAAAAACATCGCGTAAGACTTTGAGGGACTCCAATTCAACAAAATTACCGTAAAATAGTAATTTGCTTTGACAAATAATACTATAGATATTCATAATATCTTACAGAAATAATATTTCATGAGCTACGTACTCGATATCGAGTTCAGCTAGCCATCATTTTGAAATGAGACGTAGTTGTCATGCATGCAGCGCAGTAGGATACGGCAGCTCGCATCGCAGAGAGGGAAAAAAAATCACGTAATAGGCACGTGAATATCACGTGATCTCAGGCCCGCGCTTTTTTCCTCTCTCTGCTGCATACTGCCCTCTACAGTCTACTGCATGACAACTACATGTACGTCTCATTTCAAAATGATGGCTAGCTGAACTCGATATCGAGTACGTAGCTCATGAAATATCATTATTTCTGTAAGATATTATGAATATCTATAGTATTATTTGTCAAAGCAAATTACTATTTTACGGTAATTTTGTTGAATTGGAGTCCCTCAAAGTCTTACGTGATGTTTTTTTAATTGGTTCAATGCTTATTGTTCCGATCAGATTGGATGACGGTGCAGGGATGTAAACATGCATATCAAGCTTGACTCGTAACTTCTGCTTGCCGTACGTTATACACGCATTTTTAGATCGAATGAAAGGCACTTCGATGTTATTTCAAGAGCTTTAATTTATTTTCCTTCATCAAACTATCAAGGGTAAACCATTATATTGTGGATATATTTTGACAATTAAATTAATGCCTCTAGTATTACGATTTAATTGCAATAGTCTGATCAACATTTTAGTTTTCTGTGTGGCACTTTCTTGCTCTGTCTTCAGTGGGTCATCGATCTATTTCCACGTCCGTTTCTGAACGCACTCGATCGGTACCACAATGCGCGATTCCTTTCTTGCAGCCTCAATTTTAGAGCGATAAAAACACCTACCGTCAACTGAAACAATATCCATTTATTTTTTAAAGCATCTTAATTTAATTAAATTGATTATTTTATTGTTTTGAAAGC
Organism: Strongylocentrotus droebachiensis; assembly: GCA_035222895.1. Classification (NCBI taxonomy): domain Eukaryota; kingdom Metazoa; phylum Echinodermata; class Echinoidea; order Camarodonta; family Strongylocentrotidae; genus Strongylocentrotus; species Strongylocentrotus droebachiensis. The sequence continues at coordinate 137,685 of JAVYIG010005153.1, forward strand.
AGTAACTGTCCTTTCCGTCGCATTATTAGAACAGCAACTTAGTCTAACTCCCGCCGCTGCATGCAAACGATTTTTAGTGTCAGTGCAGTGGTGAAAATTTCGGGTACCCGGTCCCCGCCCGAAATTTTCAAGTCAAACCCGGGTTCGGCAAAACCCGTGATGACTCAGGCCTAATAATAGCACAACACATATCCCACACATACCATACCATGCCAGTGTCACTGAAGAACCACATTTGCAATGAAAAATATATCCTAAAATATCACATTTTAGCGATGTAATCGGCGGTCCCGCTACCCGAATCTGAAAAATCGAGTATCTTACGCGTGTCTGTAAGAAATATGGGTACCATAAAATGAGCTTTATTTCAAGTATTTTTCAGATTTAGAGCCCGATTTTGTGCTAGTCGCAAGCTCAAAAGTATCTCATCGCATGTATTAAATCAATGCAGCCGCACACCGCGACGCACACACGATATGTCCGTCTAATTCAGATTCCAATTGCCGATCACGGCAGTACTAGTTTTCGGCCTGGCCGGCGTAGGATACCTGCTCCGCCCGCTAACGCTATAGATCAGCACGGAAACGCACGGCGCGCGTGCGCGCTTCCTATTGACTTTGTACATGCGGCCGAAAACTGGTTCGCTATGCCGATAACTGACTCCGAAACAGTGAAAATTGAAATGAATATTGTCATGGCAATTCGTGATTTTTTTCTGGGATTCTTTTTTTGTTTAAATAATAATAATATTTGCTTCATGATTTGAACAAGAAATGATAATAAATAGGAAGTAAAGGGTCCAAAAAATAGGATTTTGTCTTAAGTGGCCGAAAACCGGCTCCTTTACTCTAGGTCTAGTCACTAAAAATAGAACCCCCCACACACAAAAAAAACAAACAGACTCACTTCACAAAACAAGCTGAGAATTTCATAAATCTGAAACTGAAAGTCCTATTTTTTTGCCAATGCCATGGCAATGAATCAAATTCAATTTCAATGTTAACTTTAATTTTAAATGACAAGAGAATTAGAGTTCTAGATCTAGATCTAGATCAGATCTAGATCTAGATTTAGATCTAGATTTAATTAGAGGTCTAGAATCTATCCTACATTCGTAAATACTCTTTACATATTTTGTATTCATCAATCAGTCAAAGTATAAGAGTTAAGAACGGTATTCATGGGCGATAATAGATGGTTGTCCAGTCTGACCTGTCGATAAATTACAGGAATCACGATTAGGCTACAGAAAACTGACATTACACAAATCGCCATGGATGGGACCAAATTCATGACCAACAATGTGCGCACATAAAATACGCATATAAATCTTAAATTCGAAGAAATAAAAGTTACTTCATCGGAACCGCAATATAATCATGGGGAATCTAAGGTCGTATTCACAGTGATTTGTTTCCAATATTAACACTTACCAAGAGTTCGAGCAAATATTCTGCTAGTGGACGCCATTTTTCTTCCACACACCTCCACGACTAACATTCAATCACAGACGTTTTGATATAATTATTTTCTAAGAATTAAAATCCTAATATGAATATTGAGCCAAAATAATTTTTGTCTCATTTCTAGATAAAATATATTATCTCTTTGCCAATTAAAATTTCTAAAACGTAATTTCTGTGACATCAAAATAATTCATTCTGGTTAAACTATAATCTCTTGTTTTTATCCTTTATTTCGACGTTCTCAACTGAGGCTATTAACATCCAACTTGAGATTTTATTTTAATTTAGGAGCGGCGTTGTTGTACCGGTACTACGTACGTACGTACGCGTCGTTACCGTATTAGTATATTAGAGCCTAGGTCTTGGCGCTTGGAGTGGAGCTGGAGGAATCAGTTGATAAGACTTTATTCTGTCGTATTACTGCTGCAAGTATATCATCTTCCAAGAAATGGCTACTCACGTTGGCCCAAGTACAGACCGACACCTAGTAGATGAACTAGAAGCGGCTTTTAAGGTATACAAAACTAGAATAATGATGATTTGTCTCTTTCTTTGTCATTAATGATTGACGAATGTCAAGATGATGAAGAGCATCCTTCGTTTCACCGAGTGATACCACTTATGAGGGATGCCCCTCATGCCAGGTTTTGTTTTTTTACCATTACTAGTGTTCTTGATTTCCATGGTTAGTCCATGATGATCATGAGTCACTTTGCCACTAATTTTGCGAGCATAATTTCAAGTTTAAGATTTTTAAAATGATTTGTTGATGGGCTAAATGAGATTTGTGTTTATTATTTTTCCAGTGTCGACCCTGTTGCTGTATGATGGAGTGACCAATGTTTGCTAAGATTTAAAACAATATTAGGAATGTGATATTTGATCCAGTTTTTCACATTTACTAAACCTATTTATAATTAAGTTCAATTATTACCAGATGGACAGCAAAAGTTTAGACTCAAAATTTGTACATTTTTCTTCAAAAATTCTGGGGATATCAGAGATGCCAAGGTAAAAGATTGGCAATGCGTGACATTTTCATTTTTCGGCGCGCAAGCGCGCGTGCGAGGGTATAACACACGTATAGGTATGGCGTTTTTTTTTAATCTAGCGCGCGTGCCGTGCGTGAGAGCCGTTTTCAGACCCTCCAAATGCGTGACACTTGGTAGCTCTGGGATATCATGATCTCAAAATTCAATGTCAGTTCTGAATGGCGCTGCAACTGACAAAAAAACTTGTAAAAACAAGGTGACCTTAATTCGCACACTGTTGTTTTACAGCTGATTTTATTTAAAAAATGATCCATTATTACAATGCAAAAAATATTAACCAATCAGTTGGTGTCATTTTTTACTTACAATTTTGATGAAGATTCCCAGACTGTAAGTTTATATTTTTTGGAACAGATGAAAAAAACTGCAAAACTGTAAATATTTTCACAAGGTCACACCCAATCTAAAGAAAGTTGTATCACTTTGTGATTTTGTGTCCCTCTTTGCTGATGTCAGATTCGAAATCTTACCAATTTTTTTAGAGATATGGAACTGTCCTCGAATTAAGGTCACACATGAACCGTGTTCACACCATTATATTGATATGCTTGGTAGGTCTTAGCTTGTCTTTGAAATGAATTAATTAAAAATGAATGTGCAATTTTTGTTCATATATAGGAATTGGAATCTTGTTTTTGTGCTAAGATTTCTTTTACTCATTTGCAATTCTATTTTAGCAGTTTGGTTATGGTTAATTGGTTATGCCACTGTAAAATATTATGGGTCTATAGATGACTTCAAGTTTGGTTATAAATCTTTGTTGAACATGGTTGTGCTTTAATTAAATATTATTAGCATTGGGTGATTATTGTTACTATGATCTTTACCAATGTTATTATCATAACTAACAGGTTTTCTCACCATATGTGCATGCACTGAAACAGCAGTAATGTTTGATCCTTTTTTTCCCTTTTTTTTCCAGGCATGTTTGTCTCCATTAGTTGCTCAAGAGAATGTACACGTCAGTGATCAGGTAGAACTCAAGACAAGTAAGCATACATTTTCAGAGTTTGTTGCTCACTACTAAAATTAATGACAGAATATCTGGAGGGGGGGGGGGGAGAGAAATATGCAGATAGAAAGAGTGATAAATGTAACAAAGAAGGGGAATAAGTGCAAATAAGATTCTAATATCAGCATGCAGTATGTCCCGTACGACATATATGTATGGCATTTATCCATATATTTGATTTCATCCATGAATGAAAAGTTATCTTGATATGACTATAACTTATTAAAGGTCGAGATACCAGAAAGCACTATTATTCAATGGGATATCAAGATATTCTTCATTTGTGGATGAAATATGTAGAAGAAAAAAAAACATACATGTATCTTATGGCACAGATTGCAATGAATTGCATAAATATTGATCACCGGTCTTTACAAAATAACATTTATCTTTGAAAAAGACTTACACGTAGTACGGATATTTGTAGGTGTTTTTCAGTCTCCTTGCCTTGGATACTCGAGAAGTATTCATACTATATTATTGTTTACTTGCAGGGCTGTAGCAGATTCGCAATCACATACCGTAGGATATGTTTTGGTGGACTAGGTTAGACTTATAAAGTTAAGCCTGGTTTAAGTTTATCCAATATTAGGATCTTTAAAAAAATATCTAGTCCTGTAATGAAAATGAAAGGTAATTTCATGTTGTCATAATTTTTTTGTTTTAATCATGTTATTAATATTTGTTGTTGTTGCTCATTTAATCAAGAAGTATAGTAATATTTGTTGGATTACCAGGTTGATACTTAATGCTCCATAAATCAGTAAACTAAAATTATTTATCTATAAAAAAAACCTAATGAATTTAGTATGCTTTTATCAACACTAGCCAGAGAGTGTAATGTTATTTTCATGAAATGAATGCTCAAAAATCTCTTTCTGAAATACAGGTGTTGACCAGTCCATGCAAAGATACCAAGAACTTGCCAAAGAGACTGAGAATTTCTTTCTTCAACGTCAGATGCTGATGGCTACCACCAAACCAGAGAGTATCATCAAAGAGGTGAGGTCTTATTTAAAGCCTATATGCACTAGTTTGGCCAGGAGGGATTAGACCTCCCTGCATGGTTATTGCATCAAATTAGCTCTCAATTAACAGGAAAATAGGGGACTATGGGGGACCCACGGCTACCGCTTTAAAAAACTTTTCACTTTTTCATGAATGAAAGTAATGGTAAGAACAGTACTGGTATTCACTTTTTCATCAAACCACGAAAGTCTACAACGTTATTATCCATATCAAAATTTGAATGGAACACCTACGGAAGAACAAAAGGTATGAACAGTTACCCCAGTTAATTCCTTGTTTCACATGTGGTTAACTATTACTGAGTCAGAATGCAAGTATAATTCCAGAATGGAACAATACCTTCAAGATCAAGCTAAAAATGTTCTTCTTTTTTTTTCTTCTATTTCTTGATCAGGAGATAGATGAGCTGAAGGCCGAACTGACGAGGAAGAACGCCCTTCTTCAGAAACAACAAACCAAGGTCAACAATTGGCTTGGAATCCTTCAATCCTTAGAATGTGGAGGACACCACAACAGCAACCACACGCACAACAACAGCAACTCCACCACGGTCAGATCCAGCAACAGCAGCAACAGCTTGCCAGAGGAACCATGTCTATCCCATCTGGAAACATTCCCCAGCAACAGAGTGGTGGACAGCAGCATCATGGGGTGGTAGGAGCTGCCAGCATTGCAGGTGGTGGAGACGCTACTCCCATTTCAATAGCCACAACACCACTCTCTGGACCATTAGCCCATTTAGAGCAAGCAACTTCAAATATTGGTGGTTTTGATCGCAGATGATCCAAAGACTCAAATGATGGAACCAAGATCTAGGACAGCTGGCTAATGTTTGGCCGTTGTTAATGAGGGATTATGGACCCTTTTACATCAATTTTATGATAACTTTATACCAAATTAGGTACCGGCATTGAAATGTACAAATGTTGAAATACAAACCACTCAATGCCATGAGATGAATGCATTGTTGGCTACAATTTGATGCTGAAGACAAGTTTACAAGGTTGAACCATAGACATGACTTACAAATCGTCAAGGTAGCTTACATGGATAAATTTAGTTAAATGGTGTTTAACTGCACCCCTTGTCACCTTTGCATCATTTAACCCTGGGGACCGCATTCAGAAAGCTACATTATTTTCCATTTTAATGAAAGTGTGTTAAAGGTAAAGACCCAGTATTGGAAACGCCCCATTTCAAAAATGAAAGGGGCGCTTTTTTTCCAATCATGT